>CATIWC010003194.1:0-245128 GCA_948472305.1 Vicia faba | reverse complement strand
CCTTTAATTAAAACACATGAGAACTATATATATAATTAGAAAGCCTAACAAACTTATTTTCTAAAGATGTCAATTTGTGACAGTTTACTTGTGTTTTAAGTCATTCACTTCCAACATAAATAAACTGCCACTAAAACTGAATCACGTCGTCAATAAATATGAAATTTTCGAAATCTTAAGAATCTCTATTTCATTTCTCAATCTAACACAAATCCTAAACTCCTAACCCCCTCCTTAGCGTATGACTAGTCATTCTTGTTATTCAATGTTGTTGTTATTGAAATTACTTTTTTTTTTTTTCATTTGCATTGTGGTTATTATTATTTAATTTTGATGTTACATTTTTTACTCTGCCTTAATTATTTGTCATTTGCTTTGAATAATTTTGCTAATAATTTAGAAACCACTATTTTGTTTATGTTGGATGTGTGAGACTTGTTTTTGGTAGATGTGTTGAAATGATAACTAAGCACCTATTAAAAGATATTTTCTTTTACATTATATAAATTTGATTATTAGATTTTTTGAGCTCTTAAATTTGATTATGGTCTATCTATATTGAGAAAAAAAAAATTAGATTTTATAGTTATAATAAAATCTTAACCGAGTTGATCTTCTATCGAAATTTTAAATTAATATATGTAAAAAATAAAAATCAGAGTTACTTAATAAAGGACATGTAAAGTATTTAACTTTAAATGTGCTTAAAATTTATTTTATTTGTTGTAAAATAAATGCTAGTTAAAGTTTTTCCACTACCATAAATAAAAGGGAAGAATACTAATAAAACACTTTTTTTTTAATGCTATCTTAAATACTTATTGTTTTGTACAATACAATACACGTTAATCAGAGATGTCTCATATTTTTAAAAATTTGGAATGATTTATCTGTAATTTAATCTTAAAAAATTAAATAGATAAGATTATATTTAAATGTTATTTAATTATGATAAAATTTTATTAAATTTTATTTAATCATAATTTAACTATATATTTGTTACGGTGGTTGAAGAATTTAGAAGTAAAGTAAGACCTATCAAAAACAAGTGTGCTGCTAGGAAAGTCTAGTTATTGAAAACAGAGCATTTTCTTAACATATCATCTTAAAAAACTGGGGCTGTAACAAACATATTAAAATGTGGAAAAAAGTTTAGGAAATGAATAAAATAGTGTCAACAATTTGGTAGGTTGAAAATAAAATAGAGTTGAGTTGAAGTGATTTGATTGGGTTCAACAAGAATTTAGTTAGAGATACTTATGAAAAATGTAAGTTGAGTATTAAATTAGGTGGCCTGTCTCCCAAGATTTCAAACATGGATCATCAGCATCAAACTGTAACACAAGGACCAGTCATGATCAGAGGACAGATACGTAATTTAGCTAATATTGGAGAAGATCTTCTTAGGCCACAACATATATTAAACTGAAATGTCATTGCTGAAGATCTTCTAAAGTGACACACACAATCACATAATTTCAATTTCAAAACTTCACTTCTTTTCAAACTGTTCTAAAAAATATCTGAAATAGCCAAAACATTCTTCCACTAAGCATAACCAATTACGTAATCAATTTGAAACAAAACGGTCAATAATTAATTATAGTGGTAATGTAACCAATTATGAGACATGTTTCTCTTATTAATCTATTATAAAGACCTTGTAATCGATTATGCTTCGAATCCAAGTAAATATTTTCTTACTTGTTAGGTCATAATCGAATATAGTCTTACCATAATTGATTATGATCTAAATTTGTGATTTTTCCAATAGTTTTCTTTTTTATGAATCTCCTATAAAATGAGGTATTTTGATCATTTGAAAATATTGAAGAAATCTGAATATTACCTTTTCTCTTACTCTCATTTTCTTCTTAGAAATTTTATATTCACTTAGAATTGTTTTACTGTTGAGAAAGCTAAACACTTGGTAAGAGTTGTTCTTGTATAATTGTTAGTTAATATGTTATTATGATGATCTCATGTAACTATGATATCATTATAAAGGTTACAAAATGAACCTGGGATAAAAGGTTGTAGGGTAATCATGTGATAAAAACTTTGTTGTTAGTGGAACTCTAAAGGGGTAATTCTTGGAGAATTATAGTAGGTTGTGTGGTTTAAAGTCAGCCAAAATAATTTTTATGTGTTTTTTTCTTCCCCTTATTTCTTTATAGTTAAGTTATTTACTCTTTTGCACATAATTTCTTTTTCTCTTTTCTTAAAATCAACCAAGTAAAATTAATTTTTTTAATTATAGAAATCTTTTTGTACTGGTATATTAGCAAATGACTCATCAAAGACAGACAGACAACCACTAGTCGCCCACATATAATCGTATGCGTCCATTTATCATAATGAACGCCCATTTCTTAATTACCTTGTCCATGTATTGAAATACTCGCCCATCTACGCGAACATCAAAGTGACGTGTCATTACTCGGTAACGACACTAAAGGGTCAATCAACAAAGAGGGCAGCGTTACCCAATAATATAGGGGAAATAACTCCCCATTTTCTACTCTCCTAAAGGATAAAATGGAAATGACTATTTCTTGATTTCTAAGACTCAGGTATGAGAGGTTCTTATAAATACCTCAACTCTAAGGTTAAGAGGATATATTCAATTTACTCTAAAAATTGCATCGATACAGAGCTTCTCACAATCCCTGCGTGAGCTTGCTCTAACACCACAACAATCTTAAAAACCTCTGAGATTCATAGACAACAAGGAATTGGCATGTATTATACTTTTAGCAAGTACAAATGACGTCCACCGTGGGATCTGGTAAAACTGACATGGGCCACACTCAACATTATTTATCCACTCATTTTCGCCACCTTCACCCGGAGGATGGCAAAATGGGATTCAAAGATCATTATCAACACCTTTGATGGATGTTCGTTGTTGAGGGAGAATCGATTTCTTTCCTCGGAAAATATGTTAGGCGCGTTTTGATGGAAATAGGCATACTCGCCTCCCCTAAAATAAACCTGAAGAAGGAGACAAATTCCACAATCACCTTCTCTAACAAGGATGTCGTCAATATTCTTCCACACAATAATAATCACATAGTTATTACTTTGTAATATGATGATTGGGATATCTGTTGCACCCAAAAATTTACCCTCTTGTTTTTAGAACTTTAAAGGCTTATGTTTCATCATATGTATTCATACATTAGGATAAGATCAAGGTATTTTAGTTCCCAAGTTCCTCTGCAAGTTATAAAAGATGGTTGTGTTATCAATCAATACAAGAAGGGTCTCATGCCCTCAATCTTTGAGTCACTAAAGCTAAAAATATTTATCATACCTCAAGGCATCTCATTTGTCTCATTAGTTCATCAGAATATTGAATTTTGCAAGAGTGTTGATTTGAATCACTATTCTCCTATTCATCTCTTGAGATTAAGGTTTTGGCCAGATGAAGTGTTTGATGCTTGTGCGGGCCAAATTTATGGAGCAAAATCCTATCATTTTTATATAAGACATCTTTTTTCAAAGAATTTCTCATCATGTTCCTTGAAATTAGAGTTTTGAGACTGGATCATCATCTCCTAACACAAAGGGCCAAAATTAGGGTTTTTGATTCAATCAGGAAAGACTTGATTCCATGTTTCTCTACATGTCCATAAGCACCTAATATTGAAGAATGGGGCATCAATTTTGATTGGAAGTGGTTCAATTGATCAATTGGGGGTAAAACAATCATTTGAGCAAAAGTCAACAAAAGTCAATTGTTGACCAAGTGGACTTTTGGTCAAAGTTGAGGTTAATGATCATTTTTCAACATCACATGGCCTATGGTTGAATAAATTCAAGAGAAAGATGGATTTTGAAGTTAACTTCATGAAGGTATCTTGGTGAAATTTGAAAATTTACCAAGTATGGAAACTCATAAGGCTGAATTTCAAAAATTCATAACTTCTTCATCTTTTGTTGAAAATTTTCAAACTTTACATGGTTGGAAAGAGGAAGAAAAGTTCTTCAACTATGTCCTTGTGAGCTCAAGTCCAAAAAGTGAAAGGAGAGAAATTTATATGGCTTGGAAAATGTTTGACACTTAATAAAAATTTCAAGTCATGTGCATAAAAAGAGATTTCTTCACGGCCATTTTTAGGGTTTCATGTGGGCTCAAATAAAAAATTTCCAAACATGAAAGATGAAGTTTAGAACTTATTCTTCAACTTTGATTCGAATATCATCTTATTTGGTGCATTATGGAGAGAGATATAATGTTTAGGTTTTGAAGCCACAAAATGTAATTTTGCTAGCAAGCACGCGTGCCAAGCCTAAAATTTTATCAAACAGTTTGTGGGCACATGTTCATGACCATTTTTCTTGTTGAATCGCACATCATTTTAAAAAGGGATCAACATGAGAAATGAAATTGGGAGCCTCCTCTTCACTTTTTATTCAAACATTATTGTGTTTTATCCATTACAGAATGAGAAATGGTGCTTTGGATTCAAGGGAAATTTCTGGCTAGCACGACCATGCTTGCGCTTGCAGGATGCCTTGACACTGTTGGTCAGTCTAGACTTCATAATTTTCGTGCAAATACTTGAGGACCTTGTAAGCTTCATTTTAATTTTTTATCAACATAAATGTTGAAGCTTATGACCTCATCTTTCTAAAAATCCAAAAAGCATGAAAATTTCATGAGGGAAAAGAGAGAAATTAAGTTTTGGACATGGCTGATGATATGTTCATCCAAGGCAAGAAGGCAGAATTTGGAGGAATTTGATGCATAATGCTTATTATGTGTTCCATACACACACATTGTATCATGATCACATCACTCTTATCCCAAAATGGATAAACAAAATTCCAACTCACGCATATGCATGCAATCCTCGAGAATTACCATTTTAAACAATATTTCATCCACTCAACTTTTCATTCATGTGCAAATCAGGACACCTCATCCCACACACTTCTCGCACTCTCTTTTTACTCTTATTGGCTCATCAAAACGACCATGTAAACTCAGCTAGCAAGAATAAAATGCAAGCATCCCACCTTTCTCACTCAATTGGACAAATTTGTCAAATGTGCCCTTCAATGGTCTTGTAAGCATAAAGACCTCCTTGCCCTCATAGCAAGCTTGCTCACTAATCTTTATCACTCTTTATAAGCACTTAACTCTCTCTACTTTCTCACACACAAAATTCACGTAAGGAATACAAAATTGAAGCTTTCTCCTCACAAATTTGATTTGCTCTATCTCTTTTCCATTGCAAGAGTTTTTCAATATTTCTCATAATTGGCTCTAGCATTCTTCAATCTTAAGCTTGCATTCTCATTTCTGAAGCTTGTAGAGGAAGATACTCTGGGTTTCTTACTATTGGAGCTCAAGGAATCATGAATTTATTTTTCACATCAAGGTAAGTTCCTTTGAACTTTAATTTTCCATTTCAGCTGGATCTAATGTGTTGTACCCCAAAATTTGCCCTCCCATTTCTCAAAGATTCCTCCCGGACTCTCAGTTTTGCTTCTATCAAGTTCCAAGCCTTGAACTGCAATTTTTCAAGAAAGTCATCCGCGAGGGCAAAATGGTCAAAAGTACACTGAAAAAGTCAAACTTTGACTTTTAAATCAAAATCAAGTTCCAAGAACCATATTTCATTAAGGCATGAAATTTCTTCATCAAAAATCAAAAGTCAGAGGTTACTTTGAAAATCAAATTTTCTAAACATTTAGAAAATTTTCTAAGTGTCTAGAGAATATGACACTTCAGAACTTCTGAGCCAGCCACCATGCAAGTGTAGTCAGAAGTCGCAAACATGGTTCAAAACATGATGCTTCAATCAGAATATGTGGAAGCAATATTCTCCGGTTCAGAACATGACGCTTTAATCAGAACATGTGGAAGCAATGTTCTCCTTCAGAACATGCTGGAGCCAGAAGTCAAGGGGATCAGAAGATTAGGTGCTACGCTGAAGTAAAACTTTTGATCCAGAACTAAGCCTTGGTGTAGAATCTCACGTTCCAGGATTTCTGGTTGTGATAAGTCTCATTGTCATTAATGCTCATAACCACTTTCTGAGTCTTTATCCAAAGGATTTTCACCACGTGTACCTCTACTGTCTTGGGATAGCAAACTTTGGTACTAAGCCCATACTTTGATTTTTTCTTTTCTTTAATTCCTACTGACAACCACCATGCTTGCTTCAAGAACAAGGCAACGCTTCAGCATATGAAGGTTATATTCAACGCTTTGGTCAGAACATGACAAAATCCCAAAACCTTGTTTATACAACCCGCTGCAGCCCTATAACCAACAGCTAGTTCAGCCTACGCCTGCATCCCATAATTGCACCAAACTAGCATATGAAAACAGTGATGAAAAAGCAAGGGAACAGGATGCCAAAAAAGGTTCAAATCCCATTTATTCCCCCCCCCCCCCCCCCCAAAATCACAACAAATTCACCTATAAATACTTTGCTCCATCACACGTTCAAGGAGTTAGCTTTTGGAAAGAGAGAACTATCAAAAGAGAAAAAGAAACCTATGAAACCCTTCATAAAAATCCGGATTTCCCAAACAGAAAACCAAACCTTTGTTCTTCTCTTTGAATCAAAGAACTTGGTATTTTATCTTCCGTTACTCTTGCTGATTCCAGAACATCTAAAGGCAGCCACTCAAAGCTCCAAACCCCCACTTGTTCACAGTGATTTCTGGTGAACAACCGCTAGTCTTCCAAACTATCAAATAAACTTAATTATTGTTATTCAATCTCTCTGGTAACTTACAGGATCGACTAGATTGATCCTATGGAACATAGTTGTTTGGCTAAGTCTAATTGTAAAACTGACATTTGTATTTAGGATTTTGAATTAGAGTTGTTCCAAAGATATCCAATCCGCTTCGATTACTATACTGAATGGTTCGAAGGATAACTTCTATATGGTATTAGGAATATTCATGAGAAAAGTTTAAAGACTTGAAATTGGATAAATGGCAGGATTAAATGGGTGGATGTAAAAGTTACTAAATGTTTAGAGGTTTCGACCATAAGAAAAGTATTTAAATGCAGAAAGGAATAAATGACTTCGAGTACAAAGGCTTTAATGTAAAGGCATAAACATAAAATTGCTTGAAACACAAATGAAACGGAAGTGAAAGATAAAATTGGAAAATGTAAAGAGTTTTCATTGAATTGTAAATGCTGGTGTTATCATACGTACATCTTTCGAGCATTCGTTTCCCTATCCATGCGGTATTTTGAATGTTTATTGAATTTGTAGAACAGATATGACACCTTAAATCCTAACAATAAGACTTATATTTATACTATTCGACCATAACGGTCTTGCTATCAGAATCTGCCACGTTCGAAGCATGCAGAACATTGCTTCCCTCTAGCCTCCACGCGTCCTCGAACACTCTTATGCTTGTGTATTTGAATATCCAATATCCCGCTCATGTTTGAATTTCAAATGTTTTGGAACTTTTCGTTTCGAGTTTGTTCATAGGTTATTTCCAAAAATGACCTTCACAAATATCCTCTTATGATTATTTCGAACAAGGCTTTAGACTCACACTCCACAACTTATCATTCGAAACCTTGAACTCTAATATTTCCATTCGAAACAAACATTCTCTTCCATTCCAAATCATCAAATTTGATTTATTCAAATAAAGCTCAACCATAGTGATTTCATTTCGAATCACAGTATCAAAATCTTCAGCCAACAAAATGCCCCTTTAAAATATGTATTTCGAACCCTTTGAGAAGTACTTATTTTAAATAGATTCACAAGATTTTGATAACCCTTTTTGAAGAATCATGACACGTACTGCACATGATTTTACCCACGTCAATCAAGACGCCTTTTTGAGTACTCAACCGTCTTGGACCAGTTACCACATCATGGTGCAGTTTAAAAATAATGATTATTATTAATCACACTTATTATCAACACTGGATCTTACGCCACCTCCCTCTGAATCCAATCAACAACTTCCACGTACTCCTAGTACTTTTAGTGGGTGCTTACACTCACTCTATAAAACCTATCAGTTTAGTCTTTTCTTCTTTTTCTCCAAAATTTCTGAAATCCCCCTCCTTTTTGCTAAACCCTAAAACTTCCAGCAATCTTAACAATGTCTTCATCAACATCATCACAATTGAAGAAATTATCAAAGAAGAAGAACAAGAAAACCAACACGGAAACCATCATGGAGAGCAAAGTGAGTATTTATCAGAATCAATCTGTACTCAATCCTCAAATGATCTCCAAGGAGAAAGAAATGTTGTACGCCTCTCAGGTATTAATCCCTACCACTGTTGCTGGAAAAAGGTTTGCCCTAATGGGTCCTTTAACAGTTTTTGAAATTCTGAAAGATACTAGGAAAATTTTCCCTGTTTGCTATAAATTCAAACCCCTATTCAACAAAATGGATGCCCCTAGGGCAGGAATTGAAGTCCTAAGCGAATCATCTGATTCAAAAACAACTGAAACTCCGGCCTTACCTCCAAAAGACCCTTTTATCTTAGATTATATCAAAAGTAATTTCAAACCATTTCGATCCTGCCCCACTTCAGACATAGCATACCAAAACTGGTTCACCAAGATGGAATCCAAAAAGTCTCAACAATGGGAAGAATTAGGGATTTATAACTTAATCAAACTGTCGAAACCAGGCTTTACCTACAGTCACCCATTGCTATTCGCTTCATTGTACTTCTGGGACAGTACTTACAACACTTCCCATCTTCTAGGCGGAATGATAACACCCACATTCTTTGATATAGCTGCCATCACTGGTCTCTCACCATTGGGGGAAATTTACATTCCTGACAACGAAGAACATTCCAGCATTATTGACTTCGACGTCAAACTGGCTAGCTTCTCAAAATTTATCAGCCATTATCACACTGAAGGGGATGAGGTCTCAGATGTAGAACATATCGCTTTCCTCACCCTGTGGCTATCACGATATGTGTTTTGTAGTAGATCTTTGCAAGTAGCAAGTAGGTTCATTCCCCTAGCCAGGGATTTCCATGAAAATAGGAAAGTCTGTCTGAGCGAACTGTTACTTGTCGACCTTTATGAGAGTTTAAGGTCAGCAGTTTCTAGTTTAAAATCCCATACTCCAAAAAACATTCTTCTGGCTGGACCCTTTTGGTTGCTTCAATTATGGCTTAATGCCATGTTCGAATCTTCTTTATCAACCGCTGATACCATCATTGAACAAGATCCAGAAATAGCTGACAGGAGCATCGAAGGCACGAGACTTCGAAAGCTCACCCCGAATGATGACAAGGATGATTTCAAAATCCAATTTTCTAAATACATCATGATCTTCTCCAAAAGACACAAGTTTGAAGAGTCCATGGCACCTTTTGCTCAAAGGACTTGTGGACCTTCATGGTTCACAATGCCTCTCTCAGAAGCTGCCAAGAGCAAAGAGATGCAAAATATCTGGAAAGCGTTTCTTCTTCCTAGGTTAATCTCCTCAAGAATTACCCCAAACAAGAATCAGATTTTCCTCCTAGCTTATCAACCCAATTTTGTTTCTAGACAATTTGGCCTGTGCCAATTAATTCCTGAACCTTTGTTCCAAACACAAAGTGCCATCACCTCAGGCAAAACGTTCAAAGCAAGAGAGGCCAAGTTGCAACAGGAGCAATACCAAGATTTCGCTCAGTTCGAGCTTTTACCTTTCGAGCCAACATACTTCACAGCAAAAGGATTTCTTGAATGGTGGACTAAGTTCTACCAGACCTATATGTTTGACACACTCACCATTCAACAAAAGCTAACTGACGCGTTCAATGTGAAGGTACACTCCAAGAAAGGTATGTTCACTCACATCAAAGAAATTAGGGCTTTTCAAAATTATTTCGAAACCACTTATGATCCCACACACTTGGAAACCACTATACATCAAGCGGCCGAGACCTTGAAGGAAAAATTTAAAGAAAAAAATTCTAAGCTCAAACTTCCTTCAGGGTTGTCACCTGAGGATAGGTATAGGTTGGCACTAGAAATGCACCCACCTAAATTTCCTAGGTTGCCTACCTCAGAACTGGCTCTGGCTTGGTTTCCTCCATACCCTTGGTGGTTCACTTGCAAAGAAATGTTCAAATACCAGTCTCTAAAGAAATTAAAGCCATCTGAGACTGTGACATGGGCTCGCTACTGGCTTCATAATTTCCCAGGACATCTTCGCTATGACCTTCCTGCCATTTCGATTACATCTAATCAAGGCACAGGTGCGAATGCTTGGGAAAATTCCAATTGTATCCTAATTCCCTTATCCTTAACACTTTACCTTAATTGTTTCACTTTTCAGCTATTAGGATAAAGAGTGTTACTTCAAAATCCAAGGAAGGGAACACTTCTCAACAGGCTATTGAAGTTAGTGATGATGCAACTCTAACAATACCAACAACAACAACAACTACTATAACAACAACACCGACTGCAGCAGAAATTTCCATTCCAAAGGTAATCAACTAACCCTGTTGTTTCGAGTAAACTGAAGTTTATGAATTAGATCTAACTTTTGTCTAACCCTTTTCAGACTAGCAAACTTCCGCCAACAACTCCTAAGAAAAGGAAACAAAGCTCCACTGAAAAGAACCCCAAATCTGGGGAAAATTCTCCAACAGCTTCTAAGAAGAAGAAGAAGAAAGAAAGCTCCAAAGGCCATGAGCCTACTAACGTTCTTGGGCTTGATCCCAAAGATGTTGCTCCCTCAACAACATCCAAAATTCCACCTTCGACCTCCAATGTAACATTGGAACATATTGACAGCAACATTCCTTCCGATAACCCACAGGTAATTAAATTTGAATTCATAACAAAGATAGTTATTCATACCTTAGTGCATACTCTTAATTAATTTTGTTTATGCAGGACACTTCGAATGCAAACCCTACTACTTCAAATCCTCCAACCGGGATTCATGCTCCAATCGCTTCCTCTATTCATGGGGACTCCAGCAACTATGTGCAAAACAAAGGATCCTCCAACATGGCGGTCCTGACTGGAGCTTCGGAGGCACACGATGATCAAGGCACCTCGCCCCCTTTGAAGGAAGCAAACGAAGGGTCATCCCACAAGTCCAAAGAAAATCCACCAGAAACTTCCCTTCTGAAATCTCCTCTTGAAACCTTTCAAGAGAATCCAACAATCACTCATGCTGAAAAGGACAAGACTGATTCTTCTCAAGAGAGTGAAGAAACTGCAGAAGAAAGTTCTGGTGAAGACGAAACCCAAAGTAGTTCAGCTGGTGGAACAAAATCTGATGCTATTAGCAGCGAGACCAATACCATCGATGTGGTGGATCCGTGCGACGAAGGAGAAAGCGATGAGCAAGGCAAGGATGAAGATGATGAGGGTAAGACTAAAGAAACTATGGAGGTCGAAATGGACGTGACTCCTTTAAACAAGGAACTTTCCCCAACTTCCCAGCCTCGACTGACTGAAGAGGAACTAGCTCTCCTAAAGCTCAATGACCCAATTGGGTACATGAAAATTAAACTAGCTCAGAAGGACGTTCTTCTCACTAGGGTTGGCACAAGTTCAACTAGCAACACAATGTCCCCAGATGCTAGAGCTGAACTTCTTAACCAAGTCAGGAAAACAATCCTTGATGTAGACCTATTCGAAGTTCTTAAAAAGGATAGCACCGCTTGCTATACCATGAAGGAACTTCTTACTCAGGTTAATTCTACAACTTGCTCCTTGCCAATCAGCACTATTCTGTTCGATCTCCAAGTTTTATTGGACGATGTAACTGGATGTCTCCTACAAGATGAATTGGCTGCTGCTAAAGTTCAAGAGAAACAAAACGCCATGGATGCTGCTTATGAGCGCGCTTCGAAACTTTCTACAGAGGCTGAAGACCAAGCAACACGTTTAAAACAAGCTAAGGATGACTATGAAGTTCGAGCGCGGTCTATTCTATTTTGGGAAGGACAAATTCAAGAGCTCCAGCAAAAGATCAAAGAAGCTCAACAACAGCAATTGGCTTACGAAACTGGCAACGTTAGTAACCAATTCGAAGAACTTCTTAACAGGGGCATTTCCGAAACAGAAGCAGCAGAGCGCATCAAAGGGGAAGTAAATACTCTGGAAGGAGCGAGACGTTACACCCAGCAAAGGCTTGAGTCTTTCAGAATCACCTTCGCAAGACTGAGAAACAACATTTATTTTTAAACATTTGCTTATTTGAATTGATTTACACTTGGTTTTGTAATATTTAAACAATGCCATTTTGGCAATATATGACACCATTTTGGCATCTCCTTGTGATATTTCGACTATGTTGCTATTATTCGAATCTCTTGCAGGAGAGGTCTATATTTTTTCAAATACTTTCCGTTAACCTTTAAGATTCGTTTGTCATCAGTTAACTCTTCGATTTCATACGCATTGTTTGAGAATCTCTTTAGTATTCGAAAGGGTCCTTCCCAATGAGGTGACCATTTACCTAATGCTTTATTCTTCTTGTCCATGGGCAATATGACTTTCCAAACTAAGTCATTAACAGTGAATATTTTACCTTTCACCCTTTTGTTGTATGCCCTGGCTACCCTTTCCTTTTGCCTCATCAGAATTTCCAATGCATGCAATCTAACTTCGTCTAACTCAACTAACTCATTCATCATCATCTCCCAATATAATGCAGATGGATCTCACTTTGCCTTTGAATTCGAACTGACTGTAGATGAATTTCCACTGGTAAAACAGCATCATGGCCAAATGTTAGTTGGAAAGGCGTGGTGTTAGTAGCCTCTTTAGGAGATATTCTACAAGCCCAGATTATTTGGTCCAAAGTCTTATGCCAATTTTTTGGCTTCTTACCCACATGTTTTTTGATTAACCCTATTATCACTTTGTTTGCTGCTTTGACTTGACCATTTGCTTGAGCGTAATATGGCGTTGATGTTAATAACTTGAAACCCATCTCCTGAGCAAAATCCTGCATCTTTCTACTAGTAAACACAGAACCTTGGTCTGTGGTTATACTCTCAGGTAATATGAACCTATAAATTATATGTTTCTGTATGAACCCAATAATAGCCTCTTGATCAACAACTATTAATGGTATTGCTTCGATCCATTTGGTGAAATAGTCAATTCCCACTAAGATATATTTCTGTCCTTTAGACGAAGCAGGATTGATCTCTCCTATTAAATCTAATGCCTATCCTCTAAAGGGCCATGGTTTAATGATCGAATGTAACTCACTTGCAGGAGCATGTTGAATTCCTGCATGTTTCTGGCATTCTTCACACCCTTTAGCAAAATTTATACAGTCTTTGAGCATGCTGGGCCAATACATGCCATATCGGAATAACAACCATTTCATCTTATGGCCTGCTTGGTGTGCCCCACATGCCCCATTGTGGACCTCTGATAATGCTAAGTATGCCTCATCTTCTCCTAGGCACTTCAGTAATACGCCCTCCTGGGTCTTCTTGAACAATTCATTTCCCATGAGGACGTATGATAACGCTCTATATTTTATCTTCCTATCAACATTCAGAGTTGGGTTTTTTAAATAACTCACTATTGGACTTCGCCAATCTGCATCTGTCAACGTGTCTATGGAAAATACTCCGAATTTCTGTTTGTCAGCACAACCTAACTTTACATTCTCTAAATCTGATGGTATGAGTCTAGTAGCGATAACTCTTCCTCTCAATTCAACCAAATCTTCTAATTTTTTGGTGGAAACTTTATATCCTGAAGCCAATTGTGCTAGGTCATTTGCCTCTTGGTTTTCTATTCTTGGAATATGTTTAATATCCATATATTCAAATTTTTTGAGTAGCCTATTAGCTATGATGAAATATGTAATAAAATTATCTTTTATGCATTTGTATTCCTTTGTTATTTGCTTAACCACTAACTCTGAATATCCTCTAATTTCGACTCTAGTTGCCCCCAATTCCAACAAAGCTTCAAGTCCAATGATAAGCGCTTCGTACTCAGCTTCGTTGTTCGAGCAACGAGGACCATCTAGCTTATACTTGAATTTTGTTGGAATTCCTTCAGGAGAAATTATAAGAACTCCAACACCACTACCATCTCTATGGGTCGAACCATCAAAGTACAATTTCCAAGGTTGCATTTCAACGTAACCCATGACAGTATCTTCGCTCAGTGAATGATCAACAATGAAATCAGAAATTATTTGACCTTTCACAGCTCTTAAAGGCATGAAAGTCAAAGAATACTCTGTCAAGGCCAAAGCCCATTTACCAATTCTGCTATGCATTATTGGTTTCGAAAGCATGTGCTTGATAACATCGAAATGAGATGAAACATAAACATCAACGGGCTTTATATAATATTTAAGTTTCATACAAGAGAAATATAAACAGAGACATAACTTTTCTATGTTGCTATATTTGGTTTCTGCATCATTCAACACCCTACTTAAATAGTACACGGCTCTTTCGATGCCATTGCTATCTTCTTGTGCTAACATACTACCTATAGTAAATTCAGAGGTGGATATGTACAATCTCATGGGTTTTCCCCATGAAGGTGGAGACAAGATAGGAGGCTGAGTAAGATATCTTTTTATATTGTCAAATGCCTCCTGATGTGCTTCGTTCCATTCGAAAGCTTGTCCTTGCTTCAAACGAAGCAACGAACAGAAAGCCTGGGTTCTTCCACTTAAATTCGAAATGAACCTTCTTAAAAAGTTTATTTTGCCTAGCAAAGACTGCAACTCCTTTTTTGATGTAGGTGTTTTCGTTTCAACAATGGCTTTGGTCTTGTTTTGGTTGATTTCAATGCCTTTCTTATGAACCACAAAACCAAGAAAATCTCCAGCCTGCACGAAAAACACACACTTAAGGGGATTCATTTTCAAGCCATGTTTTCTCATTCTTTCGAATGATTGGCTCAAATGATGCAAATGAGTTTCTGCAGATACTGACTTGATGACTATATCATCAATGTACACCTGCATAAAAGTCTCAATGAAATCATGAAAAATCGAATTCATTGCCCTTTGATAAGTTGCTCCTGCATTTTTTAAGCCAAAAGGCATAACTACCCATTCGTAGGTGCCTAAGGCTCATGGGCAACGAAATGCTGTCTTAGCAACATCTTCTTCAGCAATAAAGATCTGGTTATACCCAGAGTATCCATCTAACATACTTAAATACTCAAATCCTGCAGCCGAATCTATTAACATTTCTGCCACAGGCATGGAATACTCATCTTTGAGGGTAGCAGTATTTAAATCTCTAAAATCTATGCAAATTCTCAGAGAGCCATTCTTCTTAATAACAGGTACTATATTTGCTAACCATTCGACATACCTTGTGGTCCTGATGAATTTGCAGCGCAACAATCTTTCAATTTCAGCTTTGATCTTCGTGAGAACTGCTGGTGCGAACCTTCTAGGGGTCTGCTTGATGGGCTTCTTGCCATCCTTGATTGGAAGTCTGTGTTCCACTAACTCCCTTTTCAAACCAGGCATTTCATCATAATCCCACGCGAAACAATGTTTGTTCTTCCTAAGGACTTCAATCACTTTCTGCTTGAGGCTTGAATTGAGTTTTGCGCTCACGTAAGTTATTCTTTTTGTGTTTTCATCCCCCAAGTTCACCTCTTCTAATGGATCCTGCGCTAACATTTTAGCACCTGAGTCTGTGGGATCCCTCTCGAAGCCTAAAGGTTCTTTATCATAAATGGCATCTAGCCTTTGATCTATATCAACTATTTCTTGTTCTTCTAAGGGTGAGCCTTTTGAGCCATCCCCATCTGTTTTGTTTACTTCTGCAGCCGTACTATCTACTTCAGCTTCTAAGTTCGCTTTCCATTCGTTCTCAGCCATGTAGGCCGAAATCTTTTCGAAGAAAGAGGACTCAGTCATGAGCAGGATTATCGAATTCCCAGCCTGCTGGCTGTCTTTGTGCAGCGCCTTCGACTTCTCCATCTCCCTTGATTATCCTTCGATCCCAATACATTCCATCATGGCGAAGGGTCGTGTAATAATGCACATTCCTGGTCTCATTGATCTCGTCGTTAGGGGTACAAGGAGCAATTTTGGCCAAGTGTTTGTCATAATTTCTCTTATCAACTAAGTTGACTGCTGTCATGAAGTAGCTTTGGTCAGCTTCTATATTCTCAACAATGACATCTTCTCTCCATAATACTAACCTCTGATGCATTGATGATGGGACTGCTCCAATGCCATGGATCCATTCTCTGCCCAACAGCAAATTGTAGTTGGCTTTAGCTTCGATCACCATGAACATAGTGGGTCTGCAGCTTGATCCTAATGTCAGATCCACTTGAATCACCCCCAATGCGTGGCCTACTTTACTTTCATAATTTGACAGTACCATATTGTGTGGTTTTATGTCAACATATTGTATCCCTAACTTCTTCAACATGAAATGAGGCATCAGGTTCACTGCAGCGCCTCCATCCACCAGGACTTTGTTTACGCCATGTGTACCAACTTTTGTTCGAATAAACAATGGCTTTAGGTGATTTTGCATGGCTGGTTCTGGGTATTCGAAGAAGGCATTTTGCTCTTCGACAGCCCCATTATCCATCACATAATAGCATACTGGTCTGTGTTTCGTCAAGTCTATTGCATCATCCTCTTCGTGTTCTTCGACTTCAGTCTCTTGCCCAAATTCGCAAGGCAACACAGATACCACATTACAGTTGATGTTGAGTGAAGATTCCCCTTCTGATTCGAAATTGTCAGTCAGCATATCCTCATTCTCCTCTGGACTTGGCGTATATTCCTTTGATTCATTTTGCTTTGTTTCAAAGAAAAGTCTCCTGCTAACCGGAGGTTGGTCCCCAGGTTGATTGTTTGGTGCAGGTTTGTTGGTGCTTGATTCCTCTTTGTCTTTGCTCGAAGCCACTCCTTTGTTTAGCGCAGCATCTCTCTCAGCTTTTCGAACTCTTTGTTGCCTTCGCCATTGTGGCCTGGACATAGGGTTCTTTCCCTTGTAGTTTTCCAACCTTACTTCTTCTCTTTTTGCCATATTGAATTGTCTTCTGTACGTCATGGCATGGCGTGTGTTCCTTTCATTATTCCTCCACTTGTCTCTCCCATTGTCAGCTCTAACTTGTAGCCACTTGTCCGTTGGTGCGTCAGCAGGAACTTTAAATGTTACCCTTCGAGCGCCTCTAGGATAAGGGCTGTCAGGCCTCCGTTGGGTGTAGTTGTTCTCGAAACGTTGGCCCATTTGACCAATTTCTCTGTGGCTCCAACATGGGGAGAAAGGGGTTGTTTCGAAGGTCTCAGCCACTTTCTGATCATATACTGCAGAACATCTTGGACACACTAAGCATTTGGTTGCACCCTTGTGACAACGAACTAAAAACCCCATAAGACTTTCTCCAGCCTTAGGGTAGCATCTGGACAGCTGGTTATCCTGGCGCCAGTTAACGCCTGTTCGCGCCCTTTGTCTTTTTTCAAAGTCTGCAGCAATTCTCTGATTACAAATGATGCTACATCTGGGACACAACATCATTGCAGCATTCTCTTTGTGGCACAACATAAGGTAATATTTGATACTGGCATCCCTAGCATACCTTTCTTCCATCTTGTATTTTTCTTTCTCTAAGTACCTTTCCATTTCTTCCATTTCAGAACAAGGTTGCTCCATGTTTACCATGTTAACATCCACATCTTCTCCCTTGATATCAGTATCTCCCTAACCTGTAGGTTTGATGTCTTCAATTCGGGTCTTTGAGCTTTCTAGGGCGGAATACTTCACCATGTAATCGAACTTTCCGCTGGGTTCCCCCAAAGTATCCCATATTTCCTTCTGAGGAAGAATTGGCAATGTCATCTGTACTTTCTCCAACTTTTTCCTCAAGCCTTCAGTGGCCTGTGTCAAATTTTGTTTATGGTTTTCCTGGCCTTCAGTAGCCTGGATCTCTTTCGAAACAATCAAAGGAACTGCTTCGATCGAAGCCTCTTGTTCCTTATGGAAATCCTCAGTAACTTCCTTTTCGACTTCCACTAACACGCATTTCTTATCTTCAGTGTTTTCCTTATCTGATGGAGCGTCACCTTCATCTACTCCAACCATGTTTATCTCTCTAATGTATGCAGGTTCAGAGTAGTTGGTGTCAGCAACATCTAAAGGGTCATCATCCACCTTCATTTTTGGCTTGTCAACGAACCTTAGTCTACCATCCTTGATTGCATTCTGAATCAGATCCCTGAAAAGAAAACATTGTGAGGTTTTGTGGCCTAAGAAACTGTGATACTTACAAAATCCTCTTTTCTTTCTTTGATCTAAAGGTGGTAATTTGACATTTGATGGCACTATTAGTTGGCCATCTTTGACAAGCAAATCAAAAATTTCATCACATTTCGTTACGTCGAAGGTATAAACCTTCTTTGGGAACTTGTCACTTTTCTCATTTTCAATAATTTCTTTCCCTTTTGTGGGAACTAGTAATTTACAGGAATAAGGGGGAGCCTGTTTCAATTCAGCGAGATCAATTTTGACCTCTTCGAATTCAGGGTAATCTTCTGCTTCCTCAGTTTCGACATAGGAGACCCTTTCTTTCTTGTTATTTTTAAAAACCCTGGCCTTCTCGACTTTTAGTCTTTCGACTTGTCGAACCATGTCTGCTAGTTGGGCCATATCCCTCAAGTGTTGTGTATCTAATTTCTTTCGAATGGAGTAGTCCAGGCCACCAGCAGCCATTTCGACTAACTCATGTTCAGGAACTACTGTGAAACATCTAGACTTCAAGAGTCTGAACCTATTCAGATAATCATCTATGGGTTCAGTAAACTTCCTCTTGACACTGGCTAACTCTTTCAGGCTTATTTTAGATTGTCCCATGTAGAATTGTTCATGAAATAACCTCTCCAAAAGAGTCCAAGTATCTATGGACCCAGGAGGCAAAGTGGTGAACCATGTGAAAGTGTTCTTAGTTAGGGAACTTGGGAAATATTTAATCCTAAGGTCTTCATTATTTGCTATATCTCCTGCTTCGGTTAGATACCAGGCTATGTGTTCAACTGTTGACTCATTGGTGTCTCCAGCGAACTTTGTAAATTTAGGGACTTTATATCCCCTTGGTAAATCAGTATGCATCACATAATCTATTATGGGAGAGGAATAGTTTGGCCTTCTAATACCTGTATTGAAACCGTTTTGAGCCATAATCCTTTCTATCATGGTGGTTAAATTATTTTCTGCCAAGATGTTGTCATTTCGAATTCTATGAACGACTTCATCAGCATCTTGGTGTCGACCCACCATGACAACTCCTCTAGGTTGTTCTTCTCGAAACTCTGGGACCTCTAACCTTTCGACCCTTGCCCCTGGTTCTATAACTCCCCTTTGTGGTTCTCGAATCACTGGGGCTTCTAACCTTTGTGCCCTTTCCCCCAAGTTAACCCCCTCTCTGGCTGGTCTATAGGGTGGGTCATCAGCAATTTGTTCTATGATGGGTATGTTCGCTCGAACCCCCTCCTGATTCTGCCTACGCCTTTCTGGCGGAGCGAAAAAATCTACTATTCGACTCATGTTGTCCGTGTTTTCTCTGTTGGTTACAGTTACATTTTGTACTATTGGGGCAAAGATTTCTTGCATAGTCTGCGCTAACACTCCTATCATATTATGGTTACTATCATCCATTAATTGTCTAAAGGCCATCTGATTTTCTGTGGTTAAGATAGGCAATGTATTGTGACCCACTGAACCTTGGGTATTTGTCATAAATTGGTTGGCCCCAGATCCGGATCCAAATTGTGGTGACGCATTTGATGTGGAATTGTGTAAACCTGCCATAAAAGATGTTGGCATCCCATAAGATGGATTTCCGTGTTTGTTGCCATCGAAACCGGGTGGTCTAGTTAGTGGGGTGGCGAAATGGGTTTGTGTCCCTGATGGTGGGATAAATCTTGCAAGATAACCAGTGGTCCCTGTATTTCCTAGGGTCGAACCGTTGGTTGTCATGCCACTTGCTCCATTTGTGGCCACACTACTGGTAGAAGATGCAACAGACTGTGCGTTCGTAGGGATCGCGTTAGACGTCCCTGTCGAAATAGACGCATTGGTGCCTGTTCCATGTGGGATATTTTGTTCCCCTTGTTGATTATTTGGATTAGACATCCCACCACTATGTTTTCTTCTGGGTAAGGGTTGGTTACTATTAGTTGTTTTACCACTTCTAAGGTTCATATAACAGCGAAATCGATATCCAGAAAAGAACTTACGCAACAAGATTATATCCTAAAAAATCTTTACTTTCAACTTTCTTAACAACGGGTCCCACCAAGTGTGCCAATTTGTTCACAGTGATTTCTAGTGAACAACCGCTAGTCTTCCAAACTATCAAATAAACTTAATTACTGTTATTCAATCTCTCTGGTAACTTACAGGATCGACTAGATTGATCCTATGGAACATAGTTGTTTGGCTAAGTCTAATTGTAAAACTGACATTTGTATTTAGGATTTCGAATTAGAGTTGTTCCAAAGATATCCAATCCGCTTCGATTACTATACTGAATGGTTCAAAGGATAACTTCTATATGGTATTAGGAATATTCATGAGAAAAGTTTAAAGACTTGAAATTGGATAAATGGCAGGATTAAATGGGTGGATGTAAAAGTTACTAAATATTTAGAGGTTTCGACCATAAGAAAAGTATTTAAATGCAGAAAGGAATAAATGACTTCGAGTACAAAGGCTTTAATGTAAAGGCATAAACATAAAATTGCTTGAAACACAAATGAAACGGAAGTGAAAGATAAAATTGGAAAATGTAAAGAGTTTTCATTGAATTGTAAATGCTGGTGTTATCATACGTACATCTTTCGAGCATTCGTTTCCCTATCCATGCAGTATTTTGAATGTTTATTGAATTTGTACAACATATATGACACCTTAAATCCTAACAATAAGACTTCTATTTATACTATTCGACCATAACGGTCTTGCTATCAGAATCTGCCACGTTCGAAGCATGCAGAGCATTGCTTCCCTCTAGCCTCCACGCGTCCTCGAACACTCTTATGCTTGTGTATTTGAATATCCAATATCTCGCTCATGTTTGAATTTCAAATGTTTTGGAACTTTTCGTTTCGAGTTTGTTCATAGGTTATTTCAAAAAATGACCTTCACAAATATCCTCTTATGATTATTTCGAACAAGGCTTTAGACTCACACTCCACAACTTATCATTCGAAACCTTGAACTTTAATATTTCCATTCGAAACAAACATTCTCTTCCATTCCAAATCATCAAATTTGCTTTATTCAAACAAAGCTCAACCATAGTGATTTCATTTCGAATCATAGTATCAAAATCTTCAGCCAACACCACTCCGGATTCAAGGTAAGTCTTTCTGACTTTTGCATTTTTCATCCAGAATATCATTAGTATGTAAATATCATAGTATTAATGTTGTCCATATCATTGCATAAGTAGAAAAACTGTGGATCAGAACTTCTTGATTAAGGATAGGCTCTGGATCAGGATTAGAACTTCTGTAAATTGTTGTACTTTTTATCCTTATGATTTGTTGTTTGTTGAAAACTGAATGGATTGCTGATGTGCTGATTAAGAGTTGAAATATGGCATAAAACTTTTGATGTTCATTCATAGTTTTAGCATACAGAACTTCTATGATTTTTCTCACTGTTAAACACACACAGAACTTCTGAGTTCTCTTCACTATTTTAACACACAGAACTTCTATGATTTTTCTCACTGTTAACACACACAGAACTTCTGATTTTTACATGCTGATAATGCACTGAACTGCTGACGTTTACTCGTTGTTTTAGCGTAACACAGAACTTCTGACTTTTGGTTCACTGGCTGAACACCACCCAGAACCTCTGTGTTTTTCCCTCTAACGTTTTTTGCAGGACTTCAGAGTGTACCAATCCAGAACCTCTGTTCCCTTTCCCTCTGACGTGTCTTGTAGGATCTCATAGTTTACCAACTCAGAACTTCTGATACCCACTGACGTCTCCTGCTGAGTCAAAACGCTCTTGGCTTCAGAACTTCTGATCCTAGTTGTTCTTCTTACAGCAACACGTTGTTTCTATCTTGCATTTATTTTCCTTTTTCATCATTTTTTTATTAACATAAAAAAACATAAAAATATTTCCCTTTTAATTTATTTCCTTAAGATAAAAACATTTTCTAAACAAGTCCATTTCTTTCTTATATTATGTATTTCAATATGGTTGTAATAGATAATTAGGACTTAAACTCCTTGCAGTCCCCATTCATAAATATGTACCCCCATCCCTAAAATATTGTAATAGCGTAGGACTTTACATTTCTGTAATTTGTCGCTTTTGAATGTAAATGCTAGTAATTAGGGTGTGTATGGCAAAATATGAAATTGACAAATAGATCACCCTAATCAAGATAAAATGATGCATGAAATCGAATACACTCGCACACTAGCACCCCTAGGGTTATTCCACTTGTTGCCTTACAAAAATGGCCATGTTATGCATGTGGGATGTCTTAGCACAAACAAATCACGAAATACAAGATCATAGTCCCTCGATGACGCTATCAAAGTTTCCTTTCAAAATGATCTTAGTCCCTAAAAGAAAAGTGCTAAGTCATCTCACAACATTGCTATCATGGTCATACTATGACCCAACGCCCGTCCCTTCACACCCAACGATGGGGCTTCTTACCAAATCAATGGTAAGATAGCCACATCTAAAGGAGAAAGAAAAGCACATTTAAGACCTTTTGAGTAGGTAGGTTTGCTCTTAGTTACTCGCTTGCTCACAACAAAAACATTTTATGCACCAACACTCTCACTTTGAAACATTTTCAAAAGATAAACACTTTGTACGCGTTCTTATAGAAACAAGAACCATTAAAAAGAATACACCTTTTCAAAATACTTTCAAAACACATCTCACAAACACATCTTTGAACTATTTTCGAAACAAACACTTTGTACGCATTCTTATAGAAACTAGAATCATTACAAAGTTACATTTTCAAAATACTTTCAAAAAACCACACCACAAGAACATTCAAACAAAAGCAAGTGATCTAGCGAGTAACTAAGATCCCATGGAAAACCATGGATGAAAAGGGTTCTAATACCTTCCCTTTTCATAATCTACCCCCCGAACTCAAGAAAACATCTCTAAAGGTCTTTCTTGTGCTTTTCACCTTTCCTTATTGGATAAAAGAAAAGTCGGTGGCGACTCTTGCTAAACCGCAACATTTGCAAATACAAACGAAAACACCTCAAGTCAGTTCTCCCCCCGTATCACAAAACTGGTGACTCTGCTGGGGAATAAAAAAGTGGGGTTACCTTAGGGTTAGATCACATTTAATTGCTTACATTGTTTGATTTGTTTGCTTTACATTTTGCTTCCTTGTTTGGGTTTGTTTTAAATCCTACACCCAAATTTGGGGACACCTTTTAGGTAAGTAGCAATAAACTGTGAGGGAACTGTGCGGGGTATATCGACATGGTTGAAGCAGTAGCTACGTTGATGTGGCACTTTGGTTGGTACTAGTAACCCTTGAGTCAATCAAGGAGAGTACGGGGCCGCCGCGTGGTGTCGTGAAGCATCAACTGACCTTAGAACCTTTAATTGCACAACTTGGCCAGTAGGACGTAGCGAGGTGGCCGGCCTTGGTGTATTCCCAAGGTCGACAGATGCTCGATGCTACACTCATTGAGGTTGGACTCTTGAGCTTTGTTTGGTTGTGAGTCAATCGCCTATTGAACAAAGCTGGGAGAAATATCAGTGATATTGAGATCCCTTAGAACCCGGTTACTATTAACTAGGACAGGTTGAGCCAACTAAACTTCAAGAGGGTACTTACCTACAAACTCCATGCAAGCCTAAACCTAAGGACTTATCTACTTTGTATGAATATGATTATTTGTATATACACTTGCTTACCTTGCATATTTGTACATAACATCATAACATCATACCATAGCATTTTCAATAACCATTTCAAGGATCTCGATGGTCTTTGATGCAGGTTCACGTTGAACCAAACGTCTATCTAGGGACAATAGGATTTATTTCCCTTTAACCAAACGCCGTCGAAGATCAAGTACAAAAATTTGAGTCAAGGGCTACAACCCAATTGGCATGGTGAACTAAATTCTCGTGGAAGGACATCCACCGATACAAAGTTCTCCAATCAAAGTTGTTGATCAAAGTTCAACTTCTAACTTTTTCTTGTGTTTACCCCACGAGATCCTTAAAAACATGCCTCCACATATCATGACAGGTTTCTCCCATACAGGTTTCCTTATCTTCCTATTGTTTATTTCAGTAGAGATGGCCCTAGAACAGACCATCAAGAGCATTCAGATTCAAAACGCTCAACTTCGAGAGATGTTCTTGAACTTGTCCAAGGGGCAAGAAGAGGTGAAAGCTCTCCTCACAAGGGGCATGGTCATGGGGAATCCAGGGGGCACCGAGGATGATCAGTTGGAAAGACTACAAATTAAAATAACAACAATGAAAGTCCAGATGATGGGACAACTGGTGGGCCAGATGGCTCTTATCCAAAACCTGGCTCAGGGACAAGAAGAGCTGAGAGTCCTCATCAACCAGCTTCGTCAAGATGAATGTAACCAAATGGGGTAAACAGCCAGAATTGGAGATCGAGTCGTTGATCATCCTCTGGTGAAGGGTGCACCTTTCCAAATTGCTTCTGCGTCACGAGCCCAACAATAATCTCGCCAACAACAGCAGGGGAATCAGCGTAGGGAGGTCGCGCCTAAGAGACAATTTACCAGGATTAACATGTAGCTAGCTCAGGTGCTACAACACTTGTTGAAGACGGAGTTAATTACATTAAAGGCTCCTCTCTGGAATCCCAACACTGCTGCTCCTAGTTATTGTCCCAATGAGAGGTGTGCATACCATTCTGATGGTCCTGAGCACGACACGAACAATTGTTGGCCTCTGAAGAACATGATTCAAGACCTAATTAACGAAGGAATGTTGGAATTTACACAAGACGGTCAACTAGAACTTTTCTATCGCCCCTCAAGGGCATCCACATGAAGCAACGATCTGGGCGAGGGAATTTTCTGTTCATTTGTAATTCCTTTTGTTATTCAAACAATTATCTATTAATGTCAAACTTTGTTTCATTAATGCATTGCATATGTTTATCTTGAATTCATCCATTAGTTTTCACTATATTTAAACTATGCTTTCTACTTTATTTATGACATTTAACTCTTGCTAAAAGTGACAAGCCTTTAGAGGGAGGATGGCGAAAACAATGCCATAATCTCATACAGTATGCTTTTGGAAAGACCTTGCTGATGATGTACAAGAATTCTTTTAAATCCTAAATACTGGAGTTATAAGGAAGATAATCCATATTCAACCCCTTCGAGCCAAAGAAGAAGAAGTTTTCCTTTTTACACAAATTGAAACCTTTAATCAAAACCCGGGGCAGGGTAGTCTCTTAGTTAATTCAAATGCGCGTTTAGCTGCAAACTATCATCTTGTAATACAACGAATGAAGTCAAAAAATTTCATCTTGAATCAAAAGACAATGATGGTTCCCTATCGCATAGGCAGTCATTATCTCTCAAAAAGAAAAGCCCACTAAGTCAAAACCTACAAAGGAGACTTAAGAAAACTGGGGCATCCCGCTGGCTGTAGTCTCAAAACAAGAATAGTCAGGAAAAAATCGAGGATAACAAATCAAAAAGAGGTCACTACAAATCCTCAACAACATGAAAAAGGTTGCAAAAAAAAAAGATTGCCTTCCGATAAACTTAACTTGTCTGAACCATCACCAAAACGTCATTCCAGACTCAATTGGAGTTCAAACGCACAATTAACTGAGTTTAGGACTGAAGAACATCACGAAGAGCGGGTGGGTACAAATATACTTTGAGCCTTTATCCTTTGTTTCTTAAACCGTGAACCAAGCCACGTTACAACCCTTAAAAAGTCCTAATTGAAGCATGGGTTAGTTCGAAATCATACTGTTACAAAAAGGTATCCTGACTCATATAAGGCTTTACTCAAAATCCTGAGTTGAATTTTTCTTACAAAATTTCTTTACTCGCTAAAATGCATTTTCAAAAAAAAATTTCAAGACAAGCATAAACTTTGCATCATTTGAATATCGCTGTTTGCATATGGTTATTTGTTTGATAGCAGAGAAATTCACACAAGGAAGATCCAGTGAATAAAAACTCTCTCAATGAACAAAATCATTTCAAGCGGGAAGACGCCTCCCATAACAGATCTCCTATCAACAAGGGGACATGACATGTCACTATTCAGCACACCTGGGGCAGTCCAGTCAAGATTCCAAGAAATCTCTCAAGAATTGCAGAATAACCAGGGGCAGGTCTCCATCTCCGTCACTTGGGGCATTGAACGTCAATCTCAGCAAAGGGTTACGTACAATCAAACATTTTTGGAAATACCACAAACATTTGCTACTAGGGGCAGTGAAAAATCTCCCCAAAATCCTCCTCATAGGATGACTCCCAGCACGAGTTTAATCTCTGAAAACCTTTCCCCAACTGATTCGACTTCAAGAATCCTCGAGGATTTCTGCCAATGAAGTCGCCGCCTCCCCAATAGGCTGACAATAGGATTTATTTCCCCAACAAACTATAGATTCCCCAGCTTGAGTTTGCCTCTCCAACTACTACAAATCAAAGGACCACAACCCCTCTTCCCCAGTAAACTACTCTACAATCCCCAGCAAGTTACTGTGAAACCTGGACCCAACCAGATATTAGTTCAACTTCGACTCCCCAGTAGAGCAACAGACAACCGAGACTCCTGAAATTTTTCGCCCAAGAAGGAATCAATACTCTCCACAGGGTTCTCAACTTTCCCCGGCGGAATTCTCCTCAACAAAATAGGAATCCCTGATGGAAATATTCTAAGCAAAGTTTGAAGACTCACCTACTCTTCAACAACAGTCAGGGATTTATTTTCCCAAACTCGAACGTGTCACAATAGCATTTCATGTTCATACATCATGACATGCGTATACATATAACATACAACATAATCTCATTTATTTTAAGAACATCATCTTACCCTGAATTTCATGCATTGCATATAACTAACCCTGATATCTTTTCAGGAAAAGGAGATTAGATTCAATAAATCCAACAGTTGTGCAGATCACATCTACAGACAACTAATGGAAACTCAGTTCCCGAAATCAAACGGGTCAACTAATCTACATGATCAAGCAAAGTAACCCTACTATCCAGGTTCCTTCACCAAGCCCTACTATCCAGGATTTCATCTCGAAGTAACCCTACTACCCAGGTTCCTTCACCAAGCCATACTATCAAGGCTTTCATCTCGAAGTAACCCTACTACCCAGGTTCCTTCATCAAGCCCTACTATCCAGGATTTCATTTCGAAGTAACCCTACTACCCAGGTTCCTTCACCAAGCCCTACTATCCAGACTTTCATCTCGAAGTAACCCTACTACCCAGGTTCCTTAACCAAGCCCTACTATCCACACTTTCATTTCAAAGTAACCCTACTACCCAAGTTCCTTCACCAAGCCCTACTATCCAGGTTTTCATCTCGAAGTAACCCTACTACCCAGGTTCCTTCACCAAGCCCTGCTATCCAGGCTTTCATCTCGAAGTAACCCTACAACCCAGGTTTCTTCACCAAGCCCTACTATCCAGGCTTTCATTTCGAAGTAACCCTACTACCCAGGTTCCTTCACCAAGCCCTACTATCCAGGATTTCATCTCGAAGTAACCCTACTACCCAGGTTCCTTCACCAAGCCCTACTATCCAGGCTTTCATCTCGAAGTAACCCTACTACCCAGGTTCCTTCCCACAAGCCCTACTACCCAGGCTTTCATTCCAAAGTAACCCTACTACCCAGGTTCCTTCCCACAAGCCCTACTACCCAGGCTTTCATTCTGAAGTAACCCTACTACCCAGGTTCCTTCCCACAATCCCTACTACCCATGCTTTCATCTCGAAGTAACCCTACTACCTAGGTTCCTTCCCACAAGCCCTACTACCCAGGCTTTCATTCCGAAGTAACCCTACTACCCAGGTTTCTTCCCACAAGCCCCACTACCCAAGCTTTCATTTGGAAGTAACCCTACTACCAAGGTTCCTTCCCACAAGCCCCACTACCCAGGATTTCATTCCGAAGTAACCCTACTATCCAGGCTCCTTCCCACAAGCCCTACTACCCAGGTTTTCATTCCGAAGTAACCTTACTACCCAGGTTCCTTCCCACAATCCTACTACCCAGGATTTCATTTCTAAGTAACCCTACTACCCAGGTTCCTTCATACAAGCCCTACTACCCAGGCTATCATTTCGAAGTAACCCTACTACCCAGGTTCCTTCACACAATCCCTACTATCCAGGCTTTCATTTCGAAGTAACCCTACTATCCAGGTTCCTTCTCATAGCCATACTATCCAGGCTTTCATATTGAAGTAACCCTACGACCTAGGTTCCTTCTCACAAGCCCTACTATCCAGGCTCTCATTCCGAAGTAACCCTACTATCCAGGTTCCTTCTCCCTTATCTCTAGACAACAGGTTACAACACTGTAAAGCCTGGATCTGATCAAATACGGTCGATTTCACATTTCCTCAGCGAGTTAATGTATAACTTGGACCCTGACCAGGTACACAGTCTACTTTCACCTCTTCAATCAAGAGTTAATTCCCCGGTAGAGTAATGGACAATCAAAAGCTCCTAGACTTTACTTCCCAGTGCATAAATCAACATTCCCCGGCAAAGTTCCCCTTGACAGTAGGTACAAGAATTTTCACCCAGGAATCTCTTATGCAACCAATCTTTTCTGGATTGCATCTTTAAGCCCATCTCCTATGATTTCCCGTCGCCTTCCAAATGGCATCTGTAAGCCCATTCCCGACATCACCAATCAGTATTACTTCATGCGAGTGCAAATTTTTGGGCACTCTAGTGTTCAATCATCTTCTGCCTTCAGATCACGAAAGGCAGATCAGACAATCTACATCCTCAGGATTAAGAAGATTGAACAGGGGCAACTGTTGTACCCCAAAATTTGCCCTCCCATTTCTCAAAGATTCATCACAGACTCCCAGTTTTGCTTCTATCAAGTTCCAAGCCTTGAACTGCAATTTTTCAAGAAAGTCATCCGCAAGGGCAAAATGGTCAAAAACACACTGAAAAAGTCAAACTTTGACTTTTAAATCAAAATCAAGTTCCAAGAATAATATTTCATTAAGGCATGAAATTTCTTCATCAAAAATCAAAAGTCAGAAGTTACTTTGAAAATCAAATTTTCTAAACATTTAGAAAATTTTGTAAGTGTCTAGAGAATATGACACTTCAGAACTTCTGAGTCAGCCTCCATGCAAGTGCAGTCAGAAGTTGCAAACATGGTTCAGAACATGATGCTTCAATCAGAATATATGGAAGCAATGTTCTTTGATTCAGAACATGACGCTTTAATCAGAACATGTGGAAGCAATGTTCTCCTTCAGAACATGCTGGAGCCAGAAGATAAGGGGATCAGAAGATTGGATGCTACGTTGAAGAAGAACTTCTGATCCAGAACTAAGCCTTGGTGTAGAATCTTACATTGCAGGATTTCTGGTTGTGATAAGTCTCATCGTCATTAATGCTCACAACCACTTTATGAGTCTTTATCCAAAGGATTTTCACCACGTGTACCTCTACTGTCTTGGGATAGCAAACTTTGGTACTAAGCCCATACTTTGATTTTTTATTTTCCTTAATTCCCGCTGACAACAACCATGCTTGCTTCAAGAACAAGGTAGCGCTTCAGCATATGAAGGTTATATTCAACGCTTTGGTCAGAACATGACCAAAACCCAAAACCTTGTTTATACAACCCGTTGCAGACCTATAACCAACAGCTAGTTCAGCCTACGCCTGCATCCCATGATTGCACCAAACTAGCATACGAAAATAGTGATGAAAAAGCAAGTGAACATGATGCCAAAAAAGGTTCAAATCCCATTTGTCCCCCCCCCCAAATCACAACAAATTCACCTATAAATACTTTGCTCCATCACACGTTCAATGGGCTGGCTTTTGGAAAGAGAGAACTATCAAAAGAGAAAAAGAAACCTGTGAAACCCTTCATAAAAATCCAGATTTCCCAAACAGAAAACCAAACCTTTGTTCTTCTCTTTGAATCAAAGAACTTGGCATTTTCTCTTCCGTTACTCTTGTTGATTCCAGAACATCCAAAGGCAACCACTCAAAGCTCCAAGCCCCCACTCTGGATTCAAGGTAAGTCTTTCTGACTTTTGAATTTTTTATTCAGAATATCATTAATATGTAAATATCATAGTATTAATGTTGTCCATATCATTACATAAGTAGAAAAACTATGGATCAGAACTTCTTGATTAAGGATAGGATCAGGATCAGGATTAGAACTTCTGTAAACTGTTGTACTTTTTATCCTTCTGATTTGCTGTTTGTTGAAAACTGAATGGATTGCTGATGTGCTGATTAAGAGTTGAAATATGGCATAAAAATTCTGATGTTCATTCATAGTTTTAGCATACAAAACTTCTATGATTTTTCTCACTGTTAAACACACACAGAACTTCTGAGTTCTCTTTACAGTTTTAACACACAACTTCTATGATTTTTCTCACTGTTAACACACACAGAACTTCTGATTTTTACATGCTGATAACACACTGAACTTCTGACGTTTACTCGTTGTTTTAGCATAACACATAACTTTTGACTTTTGGTTCACTGGCTGAACACCACCCAGAACCTCTGTGTTTTTCCCTCTAACATTTTTTGCAGGACTTCAGAGTGTACCAATCCAGAACCTCTGTTCCCTTTCCCTCTGACGTGTCTTGCAGGACCTTAGAGTTTACCAACTCAGAACTTCTGATACCCACTGACGTCTCCTGCTGAGTCACAACGCTCTTGGCTTCAGAACTTCTGATCCTAGTTGTTCTTCTTACAGCAGCATGTTGTTTCTATCTTGCATTTATTTTCCTTTTTCATCATTTTTTATTAACATAAAAAAACATAAAAATATTTCCCTTTTAATTTATTTCCTTAAGACAAAAACATTTGCTAAACAAGTCCATTTCTTTCTTATATTATGTATTTCAATATGGTTGTAATAGATAATTAGGACTTAAATTCCTTGCAATCCCCATTCATAAATATGTACCCCCATCCCTAAAATATTGTAATAGCGTAGGACTTTACATTTCTGCAATTTATCACTTTTGAATGTAAATGCTAGTAATTAGGGTGTGTATGGCAAGACATGAAATTGACAAATAGATCACCCTAATCAAGATAAAATGATGCATGCAATCGAATACACTCGCACACTAGCACCCCTAGGGTTATTCGACTTGTTGCCTTACAAAAATGCCCATGTTTTGCACATGGGATGTCTTAGCACAAACAAATCACGAAATACAAGATCATAGTCCCTCGATGATGTTATCAAAGTTGCCTTTCAAAATGATCTTAGTCCCTAAAAGAAAAGTGCTAAGTCATCTCACAACATTGCTATCATGGTCATACGATGACCCAACGCCCGTCCCTTCACATCCAACGACGGGGCTTCTTACCAAATCAATAGTAAGATAGTCACATCTAAAGGAGAAGGAAAAGCATATTTAAGACCTTTTGAGTAGGTAAGTTCGCTCTTAGTTACTCGCTTGCTCACAACAAAAACATTTTATGCACCAACACTCTCACTTTGAAACATTTTCAAAAGACAAACACTTTGTATGCATTCTTATAGAAATGAGAACCATTACAAAGAATACACCTTTTCAAAATACTTTCAAAACACATCTCACAAACACATCTTTGAACTATTTTTGAAACAAACACTTTGTACGCATTCTTATAGAAACTAGAATCATTACAAAGTTACATTTTCAAAATACTTTCAAAAAACCACACCACAAGCACATTCAAACAAAAGCAAGTGATCTAGCGAGTAACTAAGAGCCCGTGGAAAACCATGGATGAAAAGGATGCTAATACCTTCCCTTTTCATAATCTACCCCCCGAACTCAAGAAAACATCTCTAAAGGTCTTTCCTGTGCTTTTTCACCTTTCCTTATTGGATAAAAGAAAAGTCGGTGGCGACTCTTGCTAAACCGTAACATTTGCGAACAAAAATGCAAAATACCTCAAGTCAGTTCTCCCACCGTATCACATAAATCTTTGAATCATGTTCATGGTGAGTTAGCTGGCCAAACAATAGGTTTGATATATTGATTTTGAGATTGAATCGTGTTTTCAAGTTTCTGCAAGTGTGTGAAATTGTGTATTCGACTTTCGTGTCTACTTTTCTCCTTGACCTTGCATTGTTTGATAAATTCGTGAGCATCATGTTAATCCTTGTAATTTTGTGAACAACTTTGATGTTTAGATCGTGCGATTTGGTTGGGTATCAAGAGAGAAATCTGGATTTGAAATTTAGATGATAGATCTTTTTTGAATATGTTTAAATTTCATGCATACAGTGATTTTCGTGCACACTTTTCTCCATGATCCATGCCTCATTTTGTAAAATTCTTGATGCCATCGTGTTCTACGCGTTTTGATCTTGGATTTTGGTTTTAATTAAACCTCATTTCATTGAGAATTGAGAGAGATATTATGATTTGAAACTGGCATGTTGAAACTGTAACCCGTTAGGGTTTAGTCTACAGGACAGAGATGTTAAGGTGCCATCTTCTGATTGAACATGTTCAAAATCCTTTCACAACGCTTTTTGTTTAAATCAAGTGTAATATGTCATTTCTATTTTAATTTTCATGTTTGTTTTAATTGTTTTGTCAATTTTATTTAAAATAGTTTCGCTCATCCAAAAATTACCAGAAAAATATGCCAAGTCTCTTTTTTAGTCTAATTTATGAAAATGACTTTTATTTTATTTTTATAATTTCCACGGTTCATTAATTAAATCAATTAGTTGAATGCATCATTTTCTTTAATTTTTGGTTTAGAATAAATTTTGATTTTATTTTAAATATAGTCCTTAACCTAAAAAATATACAAAAATGGTTTTCATGTCTTTTGATGTCCAAAGGTGATTATTATATTTTTTACCCATTTTTATTTGATTTTAAAAATTGTTGTAGATGAACATATATTTTGGTCTTTTTCTTGCTTAGGTTAGAAGTTTCATCTTCATTTCCTATCTTTCCTTAATCTCAAACTTCTAAATTAATTTATGGATGTTTATGGACATGTTGAGACACTAAAAATAATTTTTCCATAATTTTTCATATTGATTTTGTCACTGTTTGAAAATTTCTTATCAAGTGTGCTTCACTGAATGCCTTTCATGGCTAGTTTCTAAACTTTGATTTAATTTTGTATATTACGATGACATAAAAAATATTAAAAAATATGTTTGATATAAAACTTTATGTTGTGAATATCATGATAATTTTTTTTGAATTCTATTTTCTGTTTTGGTATTTTTCGTCCATTTTATGGTGTAATATTTCTAGTTTGGCTTTGTTTATAACTAGTCTTGCTATTTGAATTTCATTTTAAACCTTTACTTGATATAGAAAATCTGAAAAAAATATGTTGATACTTAGAGATGATTTGTGATACTTGGATAATTTTTTCCCATTTTTATTTATCAATTTCCTTTTGTTTGAAAATTGTTGGCTAAGTGTGTTTGTTTGGACACCTTGTGAAACTAGTTTCTATATTTTAATCTCATTTTCTATTTTTATTCAACTTTGAATGTATGGTAACACTTGATTCTGACTTGTGATGGTCTTGATATGTTTGAAATATTTTTTTGAATATATTGATCCTTTTCCTATTTTCCTTTGATTTAAACATTGTATGTGATCATTGTTATTTTAGTTGATATTTGGAGCCACATTGTTGAGTTACTTTGTGAACTGATCCATTATTGGGGGATGATAAGTTCAAGGATAACCCCTTTTGGGTTTGAGAATCAATTTACCTCATTAGATCAATCTTTATCCATGATTTTCATGTTGAACTTTTGCATTATTATTTTAGACCTATTTCTTTGTTGCTTGAGATACAAGGTATGCACTTGTGCAACCTATAAGGAACCAAGTTCCTTCTTATTTCTATTATTATCATTAGAATTTTTAGAGCCTTGAGTTCATGTCTATGAACCATTCAAGTGCTCTAACATCTCACCTTTTTTAGAGGTCATTTGCTTATCTTTTGTGATCATGGTTTAGGAGAATGTGTTTGTACATTTCTAATTGAATATCATTGATCCAAAAAGATTGAAATTACTTTAATTATATTTCTGACTTTATATCTTATGATCTATAAATCAATGCTCATTTTATTCTTTGATTTATATCTCATTGTCAATTCATCATGATTACAAGTTAGAAGCCACATTCTTTGTTTTGACCTAATTAATGTGTGATGTATCTTCTTAAGGACTTTTAGTCCAATATTTCTATGTTTAAGTTTTTATCTTGACACATCCTCTCATCTTATTTCTCATGCTTCCTCGATCCTTGGTTAAGCACTCACTTTCTAACCAACATGGTGATACATAAGACATTATACTCTCTTTTCTACTTCTGTTTTGAGCATCATTGTCTAATGACTGCCTCATGAGATTTTGTGCCACGTCCTATGAATGTATCTTGATGTTGGATACTTCCCATAACATCTAATAACATTGAATTTTATTTATTTAGATCACATTTCTTTTATGCATCAAATGGACTATACTTTGTCATATATCATGACAGTTAAGTATGTTATCTCATTGATATTTCTTGAGTATTTAAGTTCATGATTGATATATTTTGAAGCATTCATCATCACCCTATGATATGCAAGATGTCATTGCACTCCTGCTTGATCTTTATCAACCTCATTTGATTTAAGACAAGTACTATCCATCATTAGATGATGTTGTTCATCAACTAGATGACTTTTCTTGTGCATGAAGTTTAATCTTCTTACTTGGTTACTATTGAGTCTCATCTTGAGTTAACTTACTATACAAGTCACACATTGCATAATTCTCCAATTATTATCTCTCTTCTTTTGATCTTTAAATTCTTAAATTGAACATGTTTGCTTGTTAGTATTGCATGAGGATATAAGTCTATTTAGGGTTCTTCAACCAACTTTCCTTGTATGATTTGATTGTGAATATTTCTCAAGTTTGTTTGTGTAATGATGATGAGTATTATATGTGTTCACTTCTTACTTGTACATTACCTCATCTCTTTCACACCACTTCACCTTCTTACACCATGTTTGGTTAGATACTTGACACATGAACACTCTTATGCTAGTGTGCTTGCCTTTTTTACTTTTCTTGTGATCTTTAGATCTATACCTCTTGTGAACGAACCTTAGGGAATTGTTTTGACATTTCTAAGTGTTATATTTGATGTCATACTATTGCCCCGTTTTGGTTTTCCACTTACTTGTTACCCAAGTCTTATCTTGTTACTTGTTTGAGTTTTATCTATTTTCATCATGTGAACTTGTCTTGATTAGGTGATGTTTGTTAACATGTAATTCCTTTATGATAGTTTGTGATGTATTAAAATATTTTTATACTTAGGTATCTACCTCTTGTCTCATTCATGCTTTCATGTTTTATCATGTGTTGAAGTTGTCTTCTAATTGCACACTTGCACTTCTACTTACCTATTTAGGTAATAGTTCATTCTTCTTGACATTTGTTGCCATGCTAAGGATAGTCTAAGGTGTTTAAAATTATAGGGTCGTAACTTAGATGAAATATTTATATGCTTTTATTTCATGCCTTTTGATTTCTCATATTTTTCTTCATGATTCTTCTCCACTTCTTTAAGTTTATTTGTCAGATCTACACCCCTTATGTGTTTTATCACCATATCTTGTGTGTTTGTTTATGTGTTATCATCTTACTTGTGTGATGTTTTTTCGTCCATATTTGATATTTTTTCATTCATACTTGATGTTTTGTCATCTCTTACATGATATTTTCTCATCTCTTACACAATGTTTTATTATTCATGCTTGATATTTTATCATCCTATTTCTTGATGTTTTGTTATCCATGTTGATGCTTTATCATCCTATTTCTTGATATTTTGTCATCCATGTTAATGTTTTATCATCTCTTATTTCTTTTCTATGTTAATTTGATTCTTGATATAATTGTTAGATGTTGATGCTTTTCGATCTCTTCTTCTATTCTTGATTAGTGCCTGGGTTTTTACCTAATTACATTTGTATTTATGTGATGCTTGCTTTCTATCTTATCTAAGTGTGATTGCTTGTTTCTTCCTCCTCTTGTTCTCTTTTATGAGATTTCCATGTTCCCCATAGGATCTCTAGTTCACTCTTCTCTAAGTTTGAACTATATAGACCTTAGGATCTTTATCCATGCATGACAACATTAGGTAGATACTTCCCTCTTATCCCAACTATAAGATCAACATTGCATGATAACTTTAGGACTATTTTGCTAGTCTCTCTTAGATTTTTTATTTCCCTTTTTGCATCTCATTAAAACTAAAACTCTTTTTCTTTCAAACTTTCAAAACACTTAATAATAATTGATGAGAATTACACTCTTTACTAAGTATGGGAAATGATAAGAGGGTTTCTTCTTGATCTTATCGTTCTTTCGTCCTTAGTCTTTGGTGTAGTTGAAGTCTCAAATCCTTTTTCAAGGTGAAAAACACAAACCAATGCAAACCTTTTTTGTCTTCAGACTTTTTCTTTTAAAACCTTTTCAAAAAGGACATGCTTCTCTAGCATCGTTCATAAAAAACATGCAACTCACCAAACCTTTTTAGGGGAACTACGAGTACCTTGATCCCCATTGCACAGTCGGTGATACATAGGCACAAAGATTCACAACTGCGGTAGGCACAACTAATAAAAACTTTCTTTTGTATATACCTTGCATGCATTTCCTTCTAGAATTAAGCTTTAGCTTTAAATTTTTTACACACCCTTAGATTATAACAAACTCAAGTGGACCGTGTGGAGTACCACAGACGTGGGGGTGCTAATACCTTCCCCTTGCGTAACTGACTTCCTTACCCTTTTTCTCTTGGTCGTGAGACCATGTTCTTTACTTTCCTCGGGTTTACTCAATGTTTTATTTCCCTCTCTTGGGATAAATAAAATTGATGGCGACTCTTTTGTCCTTTCGCCTCCGTTTGCATTTTGATGAAAACCCCAGACGCGAAAATATCAAGCGAGTATTGATTGACTCTAGAAGCTCAACAAATGTATTGTTCTGAACCTCCTTTCAAGGGCTTCGGCTTGACCCAAACGACATATGAGAATTTAAATGTTTTCTGATTGGTCTATTAAGCGAACATGAGTTGGTAAAGGGTCACATAACGCTTGAAATAACTTTCAGTATGAAGAAAAGCACAAAGACAGACAAAATAAAATATCTTGTAGTAGATACCTTGTCCCCATATAACACCATCCTAGGGAGGCTTGAAGTCAACTTATTATAGGTTGTCTTATTCACCTTCATTTGAGTTTGATGTATCCATTATCAGGTGGGTTATTTGGAGAGGTTCATCGAGACCAAGAGGCCGCCCATGAATGTTATCACAACAACTTGGAAATGAGAAGTGAGCAGGTATCCTTCGCCTCTCCTCATCTAGGAATAAAAGAAGTAGATGTTGAAGGTTGGTAACCCAGGGTGGGGTAGGAATGAAAGACTCGCTCCCACATAAGACCTATATGAGGTCCGGATTGGGCCCTTAGATCATCAGGTCACTAAGCTAGGTACCTCCCTGTCTAATTCAGAGGAGGAGGAATTGGTCTCCCTACTAAGGAGGAACATAAACTTGTTCTCTTGGGAACCATCTAACATGACAGGAATAGATATAAGAGTGGTCTTTCATCGCCTCGACATTGATTCCACAGTAAAGCCCGTGTCTCATAGAAAATACAAGGCGTGGGAGAAGACGAGGGAAACCATTAATGAAGAAGTTTAGAAACTGATAAGCGTCGGGTTTATAACAGAGGTTAAGTACCCATTTTGGATGGCTATTATAGTTTTGGTAAGAAAGTCATCAAACAAATGGTACATGTGAGTCTATTTCACACACTTTAATGTTGCATGCCCTAAAGATCCATATCATCTAATTAATATAGATCGTCAGATTGATGAGTCATATGGCTACAAAATATTGAGTTTTATAGATGCCTTTTCTTACTATAATCAAATCAAGATGGATCATGTTCAGTTTGGAAACCAGAAATAGATGTAGTCGAAAAACTGATGATCTTAAATGGTGGCTCGATCTCCTTTACAGTTGTGCGGGATGAACCTACATGGTTAGTACTCCAACACCCAAATCAGTTCAAGATTCAACATAAGTGTAGTGAAAAATGGAGATCATATATTATACCCGACTCTTTGAGTGTGAACTGCTTTTTATACCTTGGGTTAAGTGCAATGGATTTGAGATGAATTGGATCTTAGTCATTACGGCGTTTTGCCGGTCCATAACAGTTGCCCTCAAGGCTTTGTCAAGCACTGAAGGATTTGGGGTAAGCCTTAAGTGATGTTAACCAGCCTTTAAAACATTGCCTAATGTGAAATGAAATTTAAACACCTTAAATTAGTTGAAAAAGCAGTGGGGAGCAAGTGCATTAAATGCGGTCTCATCATTGAAACATTTCGTAATCCTCTTCCGACACTTCTGATGACGTGACTAGTTAGGGCATGGTGTAATTTATAGTGCCCTTGAGTGTACTCGAGTTGGCAAGTATCCACGAGAGAAAAATCTAGTTTTTAAACTTGTGACTTATCTCTTTAGTTGGACTGAATCCTTCAACATTCGTTGCTTATAAATATGGTGAATTGAATATTTGAAAGTTTTTACAACCTTTATTTTTCAAACTTACAGTAACTTTCCTATAAGGTTTGTTTGTCCCCTTCTTCCTTAACAATACTACTAAAAGCAATTTTCAGTGCTTTACTTAAAGTCTTTTCCTTTCTTTCTCTTCTTCTACTTCATCAATCTCATATAAGCATCACTACTACAAATAACGCATCTAACATAGGACGTGAAATGCATTTTACCTCGGCATTATAAGCGAGGTAAATAAAGTCGTCATAAAAAGTAAATACTTATCACCTCGGTGTTTAAAACACCAAGGTATAACTTTATTAGCGCATGGGTTCGAACCCTAGCTTCTGCACTTTTATTATTTACAAAAACTAACGCCTTTTTTATCTCAATTTATTAAGAAAGCCGAGGGATTATTATTTTTTTAATAAAACTCGTTACATTATTTACACAAAACATTAATAAAATAATTTTTTTACAAACTACAGTGTTTACCTAGATTATTACATTTTTTGCACAGAAAAAAATCAATTGTCCATGAAGATCATATGTTGGATCTTCAATTTCTTGATATTCTGGGCAAGATCAAATGTATGGGAAACTCTTTTCTACCAACAAAAAAAGGTATTATCTATGGCTTTTGCTTGCATTCGTTCCTGATATGAACAAAAACAGGGTTAGACAAAAAAGGGTTAGATAAATAAATAATTTTTTGCTCAATTAAATATTTAAGAACACAAACCTTAAACACAAATAATTTTCTTCTCTTACAATCCATCATAGAGAACTATCCATGGAAAAAACTCTTGCAAACTTTAAACTCTTCATGATGTTGGATCTTCAAATCCTTGATATTCTGGGGAAGATCAAATGATGGGTGCATAATATTCTCTATGGCTTTTGCTTGCATTTATTTTTTATATAAACAAAAAAGGGTTACACAAAAAAAGGGTTAGATAAATAAATGATTTTCTACTCAAATAAATATTTAAGAACACAAACCTTAAACCAAAATAATTTGCTGCTCTTACAATCCATCATAGAGAACTCTTCATGACAAAGACTCTTGCAAATCTTAAAGTGAAGGATAGTTTCAACCGCTTCATAATATTTCAGAATGCTTTTACAATGGAAGTTATTTATGTTTCACGCAGATCATTAACGATAATGTCCTGAGCGTTGATAGTCATGAAATGGGCGATAATGATTTGATTAAGGATTTGATAAATATCCTCAATTTTAACGCTAAATATTCCATCGGGTTTTTAGGAAAACCGGTGGGTTAGAACATTTAATTTACAAATAAAAAATACAATTAAAATAGAAGTTCCAATTTTATCGCTAAATGTTCCCTCAGTTTTTTTTGGAAAACCGACAGGTTAGAGCATTTAATTTACAAATAAAAATACAATTAAAAGAGAGGTTAGAAAACCGATGTGGCGCTCATGCATTATAATCATATCAATAGAATATAAATTATCAGCTATATTCAAGTCGTAATGTCTCTTTTAGATTATCAAGGAGGCTTTTGAGCTATTTAAACGTCTAATTACCAGCTCGTTGTGTTTTCTAAAATTGTTTCAAAGTCTTATCCTATTTTGTATGTCTCATTACCAACTCTTTGTGTGTTGTTTCCTTGTTTCAAAGTCCTTTTTTTCTTATAAAAAATGGATCAAATATGTTGTTCGCTATCAATGAAAAGTATGTTGATTTCAACGATTCGGTCGTTTTGAACTAAGGAAAGTTGTTAACAAACAAAGGTCGAATGGTTACTTCCACATTCTTCATGGCCCCATATACACTAATATCATTAAAGAGTTCTAGATGAATGCCTCCATTATGCCAGCTGGTCCTGATGAAGTCATCAAGTCATATGTCAATAACTCTCATTTCTTCATTACTCCATCATTGATTGCTATGACAATCAACTGTCAAGAGACAAGTAGTTTTTTTGAACACTATGAATTCAAAAATGTCTACTCAACCCAACTTCACCGAATTTATGTCAAACAAAATAAGCTCTCTAGTCCTGCTTCTCTACTCCCAATTATAAAATTTTGGTTTCAACTTCTAGTGGCAAATCTCCGCCCCAGAGAGAAAGACCTGAAAACTCTTACTTGGTGTGACAAGCATCTCTTGTTATTCCTCACCTACAACATTATAGTTAATCTTCCTCTTTCCATTTTAAAATACTTGAAGCAAATGATAAAGACTTCTCGGGAGGAAATAACTTTCCTCATACTTTATGGAAGAGTTCTTTCTGAACTTTTCTATAAGTTAGGGATAATTAGGGGTAATGTTGAAGTTGAGTGGACTGAGAAGTTTGAATTTGTTGAGTAGTTTTCTTTGTTGTGTTGTTTTATTATTATCAATGAAATATTTCCTTTTTATATTATTGCCTATTCTTGTTTATTGATAACAATTTTTTTTAGAATTATTATTTAACAAAAAAACATAGCATCTGGAAAAGATGTCAAGTGGCAAATCATTGAAAAAAGTTTTAAATATGGAAAAAGGGATTCGTAGCGAGGTTCCTTATAGATATATTACCTAGATTCTCAAAAAACCGAGATAACAATTTTATTATTATTTCTATGGATAAAAAAGGCGCTAACTTATAGTTGTGTTACCTCGGTTTTTTATAACGTCGGTGTAACATCTTATTTATCTTATTAAAAAAATAAAACATTGCACTCCCAGGATATATCCTCTTGGTTTTTAGCATGTTGTAGATGAAAGCTTCTTTATAAAAAGTGTTATTCGTTATAGTGCATGTACCATCCAACTCAAACTTTTATCTACAATATTTCCTATTTTTTAGTCATGGTGAGGGATAGTAAGGTTGACCTAGTGAGTGATTCTAAGGTTTAAATTTCATTTACCTCTATAATAGGGACATCCCCTGATTCTCATATCCCTCTTCTTAATAGCAACCACCTAGAACCAAAACTCACCCCCCTATATGACGATTTTGACTCAAAAAGGGTATATGGGAATTCCTTGGAGGAATAAACTTGTTCATTTGGCTCACTAGATGCATTTTTATCAAATGTTAGCGGAAAAGATGATATGTATCTCTTTTGACGACTATGTGATCTTGTTTTATGAGTGTTTGTTTACAAGAATAGGGTTACGGGTGCCTTTTTCTGAATTTGAGATAGTCGTCCTAAAATATTTAAAAGTTACTCATTCCTAACTTCATTTCAGGTCATTGGTGTACATGAGGGTATTTTAGTTGTGTGCTGAGCACAAATATTGGAAACTTTCCCTTGGATTATTATTTAATTTGTTCCATCTGAGGCGCACTTCTCAGGAAAACTTCTGTAATCAGGGGCTCATTTGCTTCCATCAGGTCAATACTGATTCGACACCTTTACTCTGGACTGGGGCGACTTCCTGGGGAGCTTCTTCCTAGTAAAACCCATCACACCTATGACCCATCTAGTTTTCTTCTACCTCCCTTCAAATTCTCCTTGCTTCTACCAGATTTTGTATCCGAAGTATTGGTCTAAAATCCATTTTAACTAGGACGCTCATTCCTACTGTACCAAGTCAGGGGCTTAGCTATGAGGAAGTGTTTGGCTACGGTGAGGTGCCCCTACTAAGGTGAGAAAAATGTGGATTAACACTTATGACATAGTGAATGAATTTATACAGGAGGAGAGTAAAAAGATTTATGGTGAGCTTAGAACCCCTGTGATTTATTTTATATTTGCACATAGAATGGAAAAGGTGAACAAGCTAAATTTGTTATACAACTTTGCAAATGCTTAGGGTATTCAGGCCGTAGTGAATACTAAGCTACTACTTTTTCACCTGCTCTTCAAGCAACCACTGATCCTACTCCCGCCCCTTCTCCTATCCTAGCCACAGAGACTTCTACTTCAGCACCCGAACTAACTTAACTTGTGGATGTTGCAACCATTTTGACCATGGAGGAGTCAACCATGCCTCTAGTTTCAATAAAAAGGACTTGAGATGATAATCAACGATCCCTCGGGATAAGGGTTCTCCAAAACAAACCCGTATCGCCGAAGTTGGTGCTTCTGGAGAATTAATTCCCTTCATGTGGATGTTGGATGTCTTCTCTTTGTGGCTTGCTCGCACTCCTGAAGAGGTTGCTATTAGTGTTTCGACGTTGGATTTATCCTTCATTATGAATCTCGCCAAGGGGGATAAGATGGAACTTCTCTCTTAGCTTACTTATAGTATGTTCAAGGATGCTTTAATATTCTTCCTTTTCTCTGCTTGTCAAGGAGACGTCTTGGCTCTAAGTAATCCCACCAAAGAAAGGGATACTTGGAAAGGTAAATGTGAAGCTATAGAGTTGAGGTGCTCTACTCTCCAGGAGGATCTTACTACACTGAAGAAGGAGGTTAAAGTTTCCAACTCTTTGCAAGAGGAGGTAGAATTTCACGTCTATCCTTCTACTTTAGTGGTTCTGGTGATAAAACTAGAGGATACCCTCATAGATGCGAAGAAGTGACATCAGGATGTTTCTGATTCTGTTAGGCAGGAAACTCGTCATTGAGTTGGGGAACATGCAAAGAAATTTTGCCCCGATGCCATAATTTCAGCTGAGACACTTGACCTATTTTAGTCTACTCCTTGAGTGACTCAGAAATGTGATCCCAGTATCTCAGATCTAAGAGCTTCGACTTGATTTTCCTTTTCCTCTGTATTATTTTGTTTCTCGCTAATTCTTCCCAAGTTTTTGTGCATAGGTGTAACAATTATTAATATTTATAAAAATTCTTTTACCTCGATGATTTGGGTATTGTTTAGAAAAGAGCTTTCCATCTAGCTTCATTTTATTGTTATTTTTATGTTGCATCTTTGGTTGTTCTTTCACCTTGCAGAGCAAAATTTGTTTTCTTAGGTCGAATTGCCGATGTTTGTTGGCTACGACGGGATACCTGTTCCAGTTATGAGAACCATAATTGTTCAGTTTATGGGGGAACTTGTGCATTTTATTATAACGAAGTGACAAATATGCCGCTTAAATTTTATTGTGTTTGTGATTTGCGATTTAGTGCAATGAATGATGTTAGGCACCATTTTTGGTTTCTATACTTATTTGTTGCATTTAGAATTTGTTGTAAGAGTGTATTGATCCATCTACCACGTTGGGAAAGTTTCCCGTGTTCTTTGGGCGAGGCCTGGGATCAGCAAAATTGGTGTGGTGTGGTTGTATCTTTGTATTGTGCTTCGCGTTATAGAGAGTCGTTTCTCGACCAAGGGTAGGAATGTCATCCCTACTCCTAAGGTTTTACTCAGATCAAGGTGGACGTATTTAGGCTCTACCACATACGCCCTTAGATTGGCTAGTTTTTACGTAGAATGTATCAGATGAGAAGTCATGCGAGGAATGAGTTTAAGCCGTATCATAATTGCATATATGTGTTTAGTCTCTATCGACACACAATTAGAAAATGAATACATTTAAGCCGTGTTTGAATCACAAAAACGCATTTAGTCTGTATCAGATACACAATCATACAAACAATACATTTAAGCCATTTTAGAATTGCATATATGCGTTTAGTCTATATCAAATATGCAATTATGAACTTCATCTTTGTTACCCCCTCTCTTGAGCACTCTAGAAGAAAGAGAGACAAATAAGCATATAAAAAAGGAAAAAAGAGAAGATATATATATATATATATATATATATATATATATATATATATATATATATATATATATATATATATATATATATATATATATATATATATATATATATATATATATATATATATATATATATATATATATATATATATATATATATATATATATATATATATATATATATATATATATATATATATATATATATATATATATATATATATATATATATATATATATATATATATATATATATATATATATATATATATATAATGAATTGAATTTGTTACAAAGACACAATAAAATGACTTGACAGATGAACCTTCAACGGTAACCTTTTTGTGGATGGACGTCTGAGTCTTTGGTATTTGTCCTCTTTCAAGGCTTCTGGGTGTATTTCTTCTCTTTAAGGTGACTTTTTTGGTTGGATGAGGTATCGAAGTACCCCACTTTGTATTTCCCACCGAAAGATTGTTGTGTAGCCGACTTCAACGAGGATGTGGCTTGAAAATGATCGTTGAAACCTTAGGACACAGGGGTGGCCTTTGTCGAATGCTCTGACAAGGTTCTTTTCTATCACTAGGGCCGAATTCCTGGCTTATTTTTACTTTATAATGGTTATCTACATCAGGTAGTCCATAGGTGGTCGGCGATCTTCCTAGGGGCGATCTGGCCCAATGGTCAACTTTCCCTAGACCCATGAGGATGGTCGGATGTGGACGAAGTTTCTTTGGAGACCTTCCTCCTTGACTTATGGCTGAAGCTTGGATTATTCTTTTCATCAAGTCTTTCCTTTGGAATGATGGGGCCGGGTGTGGATCAGAAGTAGACATCGACTGGTTTGTACGTTGTTAAAATCTGGGGTATGTTTCCTTTTGGCTTATAGTTTGAGATTATTATTAATTTTTACTATTACGAACATGAGGGTTTGATGGTCGGCTACTTAGAATTGAGTGGTGATGTTCGAAGAATGCTTCTCAAACACTATCGCCTTCGAATTTAGATCAGCGGAAGCAATTGTACTGTATGGGTTGTTCTAGGTTATGGTTTATTTAGTTCTCATGCTTTCCGATCACATTCGTGCCCATACAACTATTCCTTTATTGCACTACCTTAGGATAGTAAGGACATTGTTGTACCCCAAAATTTTCCCTCCCATATTTCTCAATACATGTCAAGTGAGGTCCTCAAATTGCTCAAGGAAGTCCAAGGATTGACCAGACAAACTCTCTCCTAAGGCAGTCTACCTCAAATTAGGGTTTCAGTTTGCATCAAGATGTTTGAGTCCAAAAGATCCCAAATTCTCACCATTGTCCTAATATGTTCTCAAGATCATCCATGACAAGTTTCAAGCCTTGCAAGAAAATTTGCTCAGTCAATTGCTCAAAGGCCTGAAAATCGACTGTGCTAGGGCAAAAGTCAACTGTGACCCACATACAGTCAAACTCCAATATTTTTGGTCAACATTCTAATTTTTAAGTATTATTCACCATTTGATCAAGGGTTTATCATGATTCCTCAAGGATTTCTCACAATTCATCAAAACCCAAAAGATGCTAAATTAGGGTTTTGTAGGAAAAGTCAACTCAACTTTGACCAAGCATAACTTTCTCATACTTTTTCAAAAATGACCCATCCAAATCTCATTTTTAAGAGGATGTAATTCCCTACAATTCATCTTCAGCTCCCAAGTTCAAAATATGCATTCACAAGAAGATATGAATTTGGACATTATAGGTCATTTTGGAAAGTCAACAAAAACACCTTTTGGGTCAAAGATTCATACATGAACATGGAAGATTCAATTGAGATGACACCAAAAGGGTTGCTTATAAGACATCCTAATCTTTCTAAAAAGTCAAGGAACACATCTCTAGGGTAAAAATTGAGGGAGTTGTGCATTAGTGAAGTTGACCCTTTTTGCAAAATTACCAAAAGTCAAAAGTGTCCAAAATTGCATATTTTGTCAAATGGACCCAACTTTTTATGCTTGCACTGAGTTTGTAATGTGACCCTCGACCCATGAGCCCTTCCACTTGTCATTCTTTTATTTTTGTCATTTATTTTGATTTTATTTCATTTAAATCAAATAAAATCAAAATAAAATAGTAAAAATATCAAAAGCTAATCAAATCTTGAGATTTTGTGCATGTTTAGGATCATTACACAATTGGAAGTGAGATCAAATCGTGCAAGGCTCATATGGACATAAAATATTGCATTTTGCTTGATTTGGAAAGATTTGCACAAGGATCAAATCATGAATCAATGATCATAATTGGAAAAGATTTAATACAAGTTGGTAACCCTAATTCATTCTTGGATACATGAGGGACAATTGCATACCAAAAACAAAGAGGCTAGAGGCGTGCAAGAGTGAAAACAAGTTTAAAAAAATTCAAGAAAAGTGGCAAACTGATTTCCACGTTACAGTTCACTTCAAGGCATTTTAACCATCCCAATAGTTTACTGGACATTCCTGGACCGTGTTGCAATCATTAACAAGCTTCCTCACACTCAGAATCGTGCTGTAAGTTTCACACGGTTTCCCTATTTTCTTGAAATCGAATACAATCATTCTAGCATCTTTAACATGATTTATTAGCATATTCTTAATCCTTGAGTTATTTGCAAGCTAATGGTTATGATTAATTGCATTTTTATTGACTGTACATAAAGATGCCATAGTTAGGATTCTTGCTTCGTGTTTAGGGTTTTCTGGTACATGGACAATTGTCTATTAATAATGGTACCATGATGCTCGTGAGGTTGCAACGAGTAGATTGGTACCATTTGTTGTGATTTATCATGCTTGCACAGGGTTTTGGAGATGCACAGGGTAGTACCTACGCCCAGTGCCCGTAGGTAAAAGTTTTTGTCTAAATCGACAGAGGCAACGAGGAAGATAATGGCGTGGCATGTTGTGAATGGGCCATTTGAATTTCGCACGTTTCAGAATTTGTTTTTTGGTTTTATCATATAATAATTGTTTGTCATTATTTGTTCAACTAAGCAAGCCAGCGCAGGTGGTAAGGCCATTGGTCTTTGATGCACACGTCCTGGGTTCGAACCCAGGCGTGTGCATTTTATTTTTCTCAATATTTCCAGGGTAATTCAATGTATCACATGACAAGGCATCCACCATACATCACTAGCGTACAAACCATCAGATCATCAACAAGCCAGATCTAAGGCCTTCCCAATGAAGGTCCACCATGGGCATGAGTCAAGCGCACACATGAGATTGGAAAAGTCAAAAGGGCCATCAGCATCTGGGCCCAGAAAATTGCAAATCACACCCCTCCTTTGCTATTTACCACAGGCCCGTTCTTATTCTATTTTCTATTTTCTTTTATTTATTTAATTTGTTTAATTTATTTTCTAACAAAATTAATTTATTTTTTACAAAAAATCATAAAATCAAATTTCACAAATTTAGAATTAGGTTTTTATTTTATCAAATTTAATTTAATGCTAGTTTAATTTTAATTTAGGTTAATTCTAACTTTTTTTATATATTTAAAATCAATTAGAAAAAGTTAGGGTTAGCTTGATTTAATTTTTATTTCTTTTCATAAAAATAATAAAAAATACAAAAATAAGTAATTTAATTATTTTTCTTAATTTAAATTAATTAAAAATTAGGTTTTTTATTTATTCAATTAAACTTTATTTTCTCAAAAAATAATCGAAAACAACAAAAAATGATTTTTCTTTTTAAGTTAATTAGGTAGTTGGGGTCAAAACCCTAATTCTCTCATTTTAGATTCATCGCGCGCGTTCATATTATTTTTCACAAATATTAATGTAACTGCTCACGATATGTAATAGCTTAATTAGGATTTTCTTTATTTATCGTTTTTACGGTTTTTTGGCTATGTAACTGATCCCTACCCCGAAGCCTTGTAATATCGTAGGTTTTATTTCTCGCATTTTAATTCTCGCAAATATTAACCGTTAGATGTATGATAATAGGATTGTATGAAAAGATTGCATGATAATTTAAAATGGCTAGAAAACCCTAAATGTGCAAAGATAATAACTGAAATCAAATCACTCGCACATGCGCACTCTTAGGGTATACTCTCACTTCGGTTGCCTTCGCTAAGCGATCATTAAGTATAGGGTGTTTTAATAGTTGCCCTCCTATCAAACAAAGATCAAAAGTCTCGTTCGGAAATATTCCCTCGGAAACGTCGCCTCGGAAATATTGCCTCGAATATGATCTTAAGACATTAGGGTTATTACTAAGACGTCCTAACATTGCTTTAGTGATCGTACGTCCCTTACGAATTGACCCGTACAAATCCAACAACGGTGCTACCTATTTCTCGATAGTAGGATAACATTGTCTAAAGGAAACAAGAACAGAAACAATCCTTTTTCGAGTAGGTAGATTAGTTCTTAAGTACTTGCTCACAACAAATAAACTTTTTCACACCAAACACTTTTCAAAAAAAAGTTTTCAAAAACAAATTCGTAACACTCTTGAGGACAGAAACAAGGGTTAAAACAAAGTAAGACAAAACTTTTCCAAACAAGCACACACCAAGCAAATTTTTAAAAGATGAGAAAGTACCTAAGAGCCCATGGAAAACCATGGATAGAAAGGGTGCTAACACCTTCCCTTTCTATAATCTACCCCCCGTACTCAGAAACGTCTCGAAAAAGGATTTTTTTCTGTACTTTTTTCCTTTCGATTGGATGAAATAAAAGTCGGTGGTGACTCTTGCTTACCACGACATTTTGCGAATACAAAACACAAACTAGCATTTTCCAAAATAGTCGGTTCTGCCACCGTATCACAGAACAGGCGACTCTGCTGGGGATTATATAAGTGGGGTATACCTTAGGATTAGTTCATCATAAATTGCTTCTCTTGTTTGTTTTGGTTGCTTTACTTTTAAGGTTTTTTTTTGGAGTTACTATAGATCCTAACTCGGATCTGGGGACATCTTTTAGGTAAGTAGCAATAAACTGTGAGGGAACTGTACAACGTAGACCGATACGGTTGAAGCAGTAGCTACATTGATGTGGCACATTGGTTGGTACCGGTATCCCTTGTGGAGAAACGAGGAGAATACGGGGCCGCTATTTGTGTCGTTAAGCATCAACTGACCTTAGAAACCTTAATCGACCAACTTGGCCTTTAGGAAGTAGTGAGATAGCCGGCCTCGGTGTAAAGCTGAGAACTGGTTGATACTCGATGGTACACTCATTGAGACCATACTCTCGAGATAGTTCTGGCCGCAAGAAAAGATTGTGCGAGCTGAAACCATGACCGATAGAGGATGGTCAGTGATATTGAGAACCTCTAGAACCCGGTTAATTTTGCTAGGACAGGTTGAAACCAACTGAACTTCAAGAGGGTAATACCTTAGACCCCGTGCAAGCCTTAAATTTAAGGGCTATTATGTGACTTGTTTGCCTTTGCCATGCCTGTTATCTGCTATACCTGTGTTGTTTTTATCATGACATCATGCATCATATCATGGCGTGCATACTTCATTATACTAATCATTTCAAAGACCAAGGGGATTTATCTTTTTCCTGTTTTGCAGGTTATGGCTTCCGTGCGCAGAAACACCTTCCGAGTTAACTTTGTGCAAATACCTGCTCAACTTAAAGAATTAGCCTCAAGAGTTTCTGAGACTTCCATGTTCATTAAAAGACATGGCCAGCTTCTTAGCCTGGTCACCTTAAAGTTTGATGAGCAGATGATGAGTGTGCTTTTCCAGTTCTTCGATCCGGTGCATCATTGCTTCACCTTTCTAGATTACCAGCTGGTTCCCACTTTGGAAGAGTTCTCTCACTTATTGGGTATATCCATCCTAGAGTAGGTGCCTTTCACAGGTATGGAAGAGACTCCTAGACCAGAAGACATTGCCTCGGCTCTACATCTAAAACAAGCTGATGTAGTATCCAATTGGGAGACACGAAGCGGGGTCGAAGGTTTCTTAGCCAAATTTCTGATGGATCAGGCTCATCTATTCTGGAATAATTTGGATTTTCAAGCTTTCGAAGATATCTTGGCTCTTCTTATCTACGATTTGGTTCTCTTCCCGAATCCGGATTCCTTCGTGGATGTGAATGCGGTTAAGATATTCGTTTCTCGTAATCCTGTGCCTACTCTACTGGGTGATATCTTGCATGCCCTCTACACTCGTACTGTGCGAAGAAGAGGGACTCTCATGTGCTGCATGCCGCTGTTGTCGAGGTGGTTTATTTCGCACCTTCCCAAGTCTGTGTTGAAGAATGAAGAGGGTTTGGGATGGTCTTACAGGATAATGTCTCTGGCCCATACATATATTCTTTTGAGCTCCCAGACTACAGAGGACACTGCTGTCATTGATCGTTGTTGGGGATACCCTAATGTACCATTGCTTGGAATCAGAGGAGGTATAACCTACAGTACTTGTCTAGCTTTGCGACAATTTGGTCGTGCTCGGAGAAACGGTCCTCATGAGCTACTTCTTGAGGATATTGAATTTGACTATAAGGAAGACGTTGATGAGCATCGCTGGAGGTTTATACGAGCTTAGGGCATGGTGAACAGATCTGACCCCCAAGAGCTAGGACCATAGACTTCTCTTCCTATGCAGCCTTATCTCCAGTTGGTCCGAGCTCGTGCCCAGAAGCTTGGGATGCCCTATGAAGCTGTGTTACCAGTGATTGTGGAGCCCACCAATGAAGAGGGCGTTCCTTACATAGTTCTTTATCCTTACATGCCCACTGATTGCGGGGCATTGCAGAGGTCTTAGATTCAGCTGAAAGAGGAGAGGGATACTTACCGGGAGAAGTACCATGAGCAAGAAAGAAAGATCTTGAAGCTCACCAGGAAAATCGAAGAAGAACGAGTGATCAACGACTACGTTAGCACAAAGAGGAAGCGTCCATGGGATTTATGATTTCGCTTTTTCTAGTTCAGATTTGTTTTCCATTTATTTCTTTGTAACGCCTCAAAAGGCATTGTTGAACTTTTTACGAGTTGATCTAATAAAGTTTGTTTTATTTTTGGTTTGCAAATTTAAATCTCCCAAAGTCTTTGAAATCATTACATACGCATCCCATTATCATGCACACCATTACAGGTACTTTTACAGGTTTCTCATCTTCTTCGCTGTTTATTTCAGCAGTTATGTCTTCCGATCAAGCTATCAAATAACTTCAGGCACAAAACGCCCAATTCCAACAGATGTTCTTAAGCTTGGCCAAAGGGAAAGAAGATTCGAAGACTCTGATTCTGAAAGAGAAGAAGAAGAAGAAGAAGAAGGTTGGTATTCTGAACATGGGTAAAAGATGCGGAGAAAGGATAAGACAATCAGCTGATCTGACCTCCTCATCCAAAGACGGGGAGAACCAAGAAAGGACAAAGGACCCTAGTCCGGCAGTTTCTGATAACGATACGGATTATGATGAAGAGCAATATCCTCCTACTGAGGATAGGTACAAGAAACTAGAAGACCGTCTGAGTGCTATGGAGATTCAGAAGATCCCTGGTATGGATTTTGGAGAGCTAGGACTGGTGTCGGGAGTGGTGATCCCTCATAAGTTCAAAGCTCCGGTTTTTTCCAAATACGATGGGGTATCCTGTCCAAAAGTCCATCTCCGCTCGTATGTCAGGAAAATCCAACCCCCACACTGCCGACAAAAATTTGTGGGTACATTTCTGATAACACTGAATCGCACTATGTTTCTGACTCGAACATCACATGTTTTCCTTAGTTTTATTATTTTTTTCTAGTATTATGCCCTTGTTTCCTTTGTTTTCAGGTCACATGTCCTTTCAAAGCCTTCAGAAAAGAAACGAGCGAAAACGCCAGAAAAATAGGGTTTTTCCAAGAAAATACACACATGGCGTCCAGCTCCGCGCCGGCTACAGGGAACGCGCTGACATGGCGGACTTTCACCCAGGGGCCAACTGCCACGTTCCCATGATCTCTCCATTTTCACTCACCGCGCCCGCGGGGAGGATGGCCGCGCCCGCGGCCTTCACAAACCATTTCCCGCTCAGAAGGAGTTGAGGGGCATGCTCGTCTTTGCATAATTTCAGAATCTTCTATAAATAGCAAGTTCATTTCATTTTCGTTTTCATCCAAACTTAGATGCAAACTTAGATCCAGACAAGTTACTGCTTAGGCATATATTACTACTTTGTAAAGTGATAATCTTCTCACATCGGGAAGTTATCACACTTGAGTGTGCGAGATTGTATTCAAGTTTGGAGCACTTTGGTTGAAGTTTATCATACTGTCTTTTACATTTCCAAGACTTGTATCAGATTCAAGCCTCCGATTGGAGCAAGGTTCTAATTTAATTGCTTTCATTTATTTTATGCTCTTACCATAGTCTACACGTTTTATAGACTTTAAATGCTCTTACCATAGTCTACACGTTTTATAGACTCTAAATGCTCTTACCATAGTCTACACGTTTTATAGACTTTAAATGCTCTTACCATAGTCTACACGTTTTATAGACTCTAAATGCTCTTACCATAGTCTACACGTTTTATAGACTTTAAACGCTCTTATCATAGTCTACATGTTTTATAGACTTTAAATGCTTACCATGTCTAGCTAAATTTATTAGGGTTAGAATGTAAGGATCGAATCATAACTATGTTCTGTATGCCATGCTAATATAAATACCTTTGGGATGTTTTAGCTTTTTAATACTGGTTTAAATGTGTTTAAAAGTTTATGGGTAAGATCGAAACCCGTCCATACTCGAGATTAAGCCAGATTAGTTCTTGACCAAACGAAAAGAGCGAAAGCAGTTCGTTTGGTTAAGAAAGATTACTTGATATAATTTTAGAAAACGATTTTGAAACTATTTGCGGACGCGTTTGTGGGATTAAAATCTGAATTTTGGTCAAAAGCCAAGGATCTCTTTAAGTTAAGTTTTCCAAATTAAAACACTTTTTCACTAAGTCAAAATAACTTGTTTCTTAAAAATAGGTTTACTTCTTTAACGCGTTAGGCACCCTTTATAAGTGACAATAAAGGAATTTAATTTAAAGAGTAAACTCGGTTATTAGTATGCGAAAGCTACAAGTTCCTGTCAAACAGTTCTTTGCTATAAATGGAAAATATTGCCCAAAAGTAAATACTATACATGCATGCTAGGACATTGTCTGATCTCGTGATTTACATTCGATCCCGTTTGTTTTATTTCTTTAATTTTATTCGCTTTTATTTCCATGTACTGAACTTAATCCCTTATTGATCTGCCTTAGATAAACACCTTAACAATAGAGTCGATAGATTGACAATTGGTCTCTGTGGTTCGATAATCTTATATATTACTTCGATAGGTTGTGCACTTGGAGTTATAATTTAGACTATACAGTAAAAGCCCATCAATTTATTTCAAGATAGTCTGTCAGAGACTCAACTTGAATGGTTTTATCAGTTGGAAGGAGCCAATGTCCGAAACTTGGAAGACCTTGCTACTGCCTTTTACAGGCAATATCAGTATAACACCGACCTTGCTCCCACTCGTACTCAGCTTCAGGGTATGTCTATGGGTGCAAGTGAAGGTTTTAAGGACTATGCTCAAAAGTGGAGAGACTTGGCTGAAAGAGTCCAACCCCCTTTATCTGATAGGGAGTTAGTTGACATGTTTCTAAGGATGCTATCTGGTCCATTTTTCAATCATCTGATCGGCAGTTCATCATATGGGTTTACTAAGTTGATTTTGACTGGAGAGAGAGTAGAAGCTGGTATCTGAAGTGGTAAGATACAGAAGGATACTTCATCAAGTGCAGTAAAGAAGCCTTTCACCGATAAGAAGGAAGCTAGTGCAGTCTACGGCCTGAGGGGCCAAAGCAGACCTGAACACTGTCAAGCAGTAAATGTGGTAGTGATATCAAGAACCACAGTTGCTCTGCAATGCAATAATCAACAAAGGGTGGAAAGAACACAGAGGCAGTACACTCGGCTCAATATGACATTGTCTCAAATGCTACCACAATTATTAAAGACCAACCTAGTAACTCTGAGGGAAGCCCCGAAGAACCCCAACACCACTTCTCCTCACTATAACCCGAATACCCGCTGCGCCTATCACTCTGAACGTCCAGGTCATGACACAAACAACTGTTGGGCCTTAAAAACAAAGTGTGGGACTTGATCGAAGCCAAAGAGATTGAGTTTGACGCTCCGGAGAAACCCAACGTCATAACTGCTCCCATGCCCAAACATGGTCATGGAGTAAATGTTGTGGATGATGATTTATTTGTGACCTTCGTGGAAGAAATTTCTACTCCTTTGATGACAGTAAAGAAGAATTTGTTGTTGGCCAGTTTATTTCCGGGCTGTGGTGAAGGTTGCCACATATGTTCAATTCTGCCTGCTGGTTGCCACTTATTGAAATCAGGTGTTCAGCGCCTGATGGATAACAAAGAGATCCTGTTCGAAAAGACTATGATTCCGTTGGTTCCAATTCAAGATGTTGCCATCATAACCATTTCCGCCAATCCTTCCAAGGTTTCCTCAAGAAAACCTGTTAGGATTACACCTGTTCTAAGAATTGCTCTGTTAATAATTATTGTCCCTGGTCCTATCCCATACACTTCAGATAAGGCTATCCCTTGGCACTATGGTGCTGATGTGTATTACCATGGAGTTAAACAAGACTTAAAGAGTGAGGAAGCTGATATCAGCAATATTGTCGGGGCTAGCATGGTCACCAGAAGCAGAAGACTCTTTTCTCCTGAGATTTCTCCTCCGATTGTTCACAAACCTGTAGTCATTCCATCTGCTAGTACATCAACTACTATACCAGTTCTTATTCCAGTTATCACCCCTGTCGCCGAGACATCTGGGACTCGGGGCAAAGAAATCATAGGTGAGCCTGCCCGGATGGAGGCACCTAAGAAGATCATTGTAGAAACCTCGAAACAAGAGATAGAGGAAATTTTGAAGATTATCAAGAAGAGCGCTTACAACATAGTCGAGCAGCTGGGGCAGACCCAGTCAAAAATCTCCATGTTGTCCTTATTGTTGTGTTCTAAATCCCACGCAAAGGCTCTCATTGCATTCCCCAAAATTGCGCACGTGCCGCAGGAAACTTGAGCCGGTCAATTCAAAGATTGCGTAGCTAGCCTGACTGCCGATAATGGGTTGGGTTTCTCAGATGTGAATCTGACTGCTAAGGGGAGAAATCATAATGACGCTCTGCACGTCTCGATCGAGTGAAGGGGCACCACTATGGCCCATGTACTGGTGGATACTGGATCCTCCTTGAATGTTTTGCCAAAGAAAGTATTAGACCATCTGGACTGTGAAGGTTTGATTCTAAAGCCGAGCAATATTGTGGTCAGGGATTTCGACGGGTCAAAGAGGATGGTGCATGGGGAGGTGAACATCCCTGTTAAAGTTGGCTCTCAGACCTTTGGGTCCACTTTTTATGTGATGGATATTAGGCCATCATATTCTTGCTTGCTGGGTAGTCCTTGGATTCATAAGGCTGGGGCAGTGACTTCCACGCTCCATCAAATGTTGAAATATCCGGTAAAGGGGAAGATTGTCATGGTACAGGGTGAAGAGGAGTATATGGTGAGTCATCTAAATTCCTTTCGCTACGTGGAGATGGATGGGGAGTTCATCGAAACCCCTTGTCAGAACTTTGAAGAGGTCCCCTAGACCTTGGCGTCAACTGAAGTTGCTACCAATAAACCTCCAATGAAGATGGCTTCTCTCAAGGATACCAGGGCTATAATCGAAGAAGATGGGTGTGCAAATTGGGGTCAGCTCCCTGATTTCACGCACAAAAATGACAAATTTGGTTTGGACTTTACTACAGGGGCTCAAAGGGCTGGTAGGCACGCACAGATTGGAAGACCTCCTCTGCGCATCAGCAATTAGGGAGTTAATGCGGTGAAAGATGGTGAAGAAGATTCAGACATTGACAGCTAGATCTACCCAACGACCAATGGTGGATTGAACAAGTGGACGGCGAAGGACTTCATACATGTTTCTTTTATTCCACAGTAATTGACTTTTGTTTCAAGAGTTGTAATAGATAGTTTAAAACTTTATGGCCCGATGCCTTGCCCGAGGCACTTTGGCCTTGCTTGTGAGGGCTTATTATTTGTCATTTCATATATCATTAATAAAACATTGGACATTTCTTGCATTACAAATTTTGCGCTCCTTGTTTTTCTTTTTCTGTCTCTCGCTTTATCAAAGCAGCTATTCTCTTACACACACTCACGTATCATAATGCAGATCCATATCCACTCTGGATCCCATTGATAACGACTCTGCTACTGCCGGTTATGACTTCGAAAATCCGATCAACCAAGACGAGGACGAAGGTGAGGATGATTGTGAGGTTCCTGGGGAACTTGCTAGACTGTTACTGCAGGAAGAAAGGGCCATACAGCCTCATGAAGAGCCAGTTGAATCAGTGAATTTGGGTACGGAGGAAGACAGGAAAGAGGTCAAGATTGGTGTGAATCTGGAGTCTGGTGTCAAACAACGGTTGGTACAGATGCTACGCGACTATGTTGAGATCTTCGCTTGGTCTTATGAAGATATGCCCGGTTTAGACACCGATATTGTGGTTCATTGCTTGCCAACTAAAGAAGAATGCCCTCCGGTAAAATAGAAGGTTCACCGTATGCGTCCTGAGATGTCTGAGAAAATCAAATTTGAGGTCATGAAACAGTTTGATGCCGGATTTCTAGCTGTCACTTCTTATCCACAATGGGTTGCCAACATTGTTCTGGTGCCTAAGAAAGATGGTAAGGTACGGATGTGTGTGGACTATAGAGATCTGAACAGGGCAAGCCCCAAAGATGATTTCCCACTTCCTCACATCGATGTTCTGGTTGACAACACCGCGTAGCATAAGATCTTCTCCTTCATGGATGGGTTTTCTGGTTACAATCAGATCAAGATGGCTCCCAAAGACATGGAGAAGATGAACTTCGTTACACAGTGGGGAACCTTTTACTTTAAGGTCATGCCGTTCGGATTGAAGAATGTTGGGGCAACTTATCAGCACGCCATGGTCGCTTTGTTCCACGACATGATTCACCATGAGATCTAGGTTTATGTTGATGACATGATAGCAAGGTCCCAGACTGAGGAAGAGCACCTTGACCATCTCCAAAAACTGTTCGACAGGTTGAAGACGTACAAGCTGAGGTTAAACCCGAACAAGTGCACCTTCGGGGTAAGGTCGGTTAAGCTGCTGGGTTTCATCGTCAGTGATAAAGGTATTCAGGTGGACCCTGCCAAGGTGAAAGCTATATAAGAGATGACAGCTCCCCGCATAGAAAAGGAAGTTAGAGGCTTTTTGGGACGTCTGAATTACATCGTCAGGTTCATTTCACACCTGACCGCTACTTGCGAGCCAATCTTCAAGCTGCTGAAGAAAGATCAAGTGGTAGAATGGAATGACGAATGCCAGACCGCTTTCGAAAGGATCAAGGAATACCTCCAAGAGCCACCAATTCTGATGCCTCCAGTTGAAGGAAGACCTTTGATCTTATACTTTACAGTACTAGATAATTCAATAGGGTGTGTGCTGGGGCAGCATGACGAGTCTGACCGAAAAGAGCACGCCATTTACTACCTTAGCAAAATGTTTACCGGCTGCGAGACCCGATACTCACTGCTCGAGAAAACTTGTGCGCTTTGGCATGGGCTACTCGCCGGCTGAGACAGTATATGCTGACTGACACCACCTTATTGATATCAAAAATGGATCCAATCAAGTATATCTTCGAGAAGCCTGTCCTGTCCGGAAGAATAGCGAGATGGCAGATGATCTTAACTGAGTACGACATCCAGTATACCACCCAAAAAGCAATCAAGGGGAGTGTATTGGCGAATCATTTGGCGCATCAGGATGTGGATGACTACCAATCCATGAATTTCGAGTTCCCAGATGAGAACATCATGTTGGTGACCGACTGTGAAGAACCTGGACCGGATGAAGGACCGGAGGAAGGATCCCGATGGTCTATGTATTTTGATGGAGCCTCTAACTCATTGGGTAATGGCATTGTCGCTGTAATTATATCTCCTGAGGGCTGCCATACTCCGTTCACCACCCGATTATATTTTAACTACACCAACAACATGGCGGAGTATGAAGCATGTGTCTTGGGTCTTCGAGCTGCTATTAACCTGAGGATTAAGTTTTTGAGTGTATTCAGAGATTCTTCTTTAGTGATGATGTCAGATCAAAGGCGAGTGGGATACGAAGCACCAAAATCTTATTCCTTACAAAGAGTATGTACTGAAATTGCTCCCACACTTTGAGGAGATAACCTTTGAACACTTCCCCAGAGAGGAGAATTAGTTAGCGGATGCGCTAGCTACCATGTCTTCTATGTTCAAGGTCAGGTGGGACAATGAAGCTCCCTAAATTACCATCGAGAGGTTGGACGAACCCGCACATTGCTGTGACATCGAGACTGAAGAGGTAGCAGATAAACCCTGGTTTCACGAGGTAAAGAGGTATCTTGAGGCTCAAGAATACCCCGAGGGTGCATCTGGTAATGATAAGAAGTTTCTGAGAAGGTTTGCCACAAAGTTCTTCATCAGTAATGGGATTCTTTATAAGCGTAACCATGATTCAACCTTACTGCGATGTGTGGACAAAAGCGAGGCAGAAAGGATCATGGCAGAGTTACATGAAGGTACCTTTGGAACTCATTCCAGTGGACATACCATGGCAAAGAAAATCCTACGGGAAGGATATTATTGGTCCACCATGGAAGCCAATTATTATCAACACTCTCGGACCTGTCATAAGTGCCAAGTCTATGCTGATAAGGTGCATATACCTCCGGTTCCTCTGAATGTTTTGACAGCTCATTGGCCTTTCGCAATGTGGGGCATCGATATGATAGGTGAGATCAGACCTACTGCGTCCAACAGGCATCATTTCATTCTGGTAGCTATTGATTATTTCACGAAGTGGGTCGAGGCAGCTTCCTTCGCTACAGTAACCAAGAACGTCGTGTAGCGGTTTATCCGACACAATCTGATTTTTCGATACGGTGTACCAGAAAGGATCACTACGAACAATGGTACAAATCTCAACAATACGATGATCACCGAGCTCTGCAAACAGTTCAAGATACAACATCACAACTCTTCTCCCTACCGGCCGAAGATGAATGGGGTTGTTGAAGCGGCTAACAAGAATATCAAGAAGATTATGCAGAAGATGACGGTGACATACAAAGACTGGCACGAGATGTTACCATTCCCTCTTCATGGGTATCATACCTCAGCACGGACATCGACAGGGGCAACACCCTATTCTTTGGTATACGGCATGGAAGAGGTCCTACCCATTGAAGTCCAGATACCCTCTCTCCGGATTATGAAGGATGCGGGTTTGAGCAAAGACGAATGGATCTAGACCCGACTTGATCAGTAGAACCTAATCGACGAGAGGAGGCTTACTGTTATTTGTCATGGTCATACGTATCAAAAGCGAATGATCAAGGCTTTTAACAAGAAATTCAGACGACAAGAATATCAAGTCGAGGATCTGGTGATCAAATGCATCATATTGCCGCAAGGTGATCCCAGGGGCAAATGGACCCCCACGTACGAAGGGCCTGTGATCGGTGGATCTGGAACTGACTGTTTAACGCTGGTTCGCAAAATGTCGCGGAAGCAAGAGTCGCCACCGTCTTTTATTTTCTCCAATATGGAAAGGACAAAAGCACAGAAAAAATCCTTATGAGATTGCTCTCGGTTCGGGAGGTAGATTTATAGAAAGGGAAGGTGTTAGCACCCTTTCTATCCATGGTTATCCATGGGCTCTTAGATACTTGCTCATTTGTGTTTTCAAAATGTTTGTTTGCTTTTCAAGGTGAGTGGGTTTGAAAAAGTTTCTTTGAAAGTTTCAGATCGACTCTTATATCAGTCCTCAAGAGTGTTTGAAAAATTGCTTTTGAAAGCTTTTTGAAAAGTGTCGGTGTGAAAAGAAGTTTTTGATTTGTTTTGAATTAGAGCAAGTATCCACGAGTCATCTACCTACCCTAAGGAATTAGTCTGTGTAAATGTCCTTAAGGTAGTGCCGTCCCACCATTGAGAGGTAGGTAGCACCACCGTTGGAGGTGTTCGGGTCAATTCGAGGATTTGGGACAGTGTGGTCACCAGAGTAATAGGAGGATACCTTAGAAGCTACCCCCATGCCATGTTCATGGACATGAGGACTTACTAAAACGTCCTCTACTCGACGACCACGTTTCGAAGGGCAAGGCAACAGTGAGGCGTACCCTAGGAGTGGTGTGTGATTTGTGTGTCATTTTCAGATAATATTTGTCTTGTCATGTATTTGGTGAGCTACACATTGTTTTTATTTAGGCATACATTCTTTCATGTGATTATTAACAGTTAAAAGGTGCGGGAATTAAAATGCGGAAAATAAAGGTCCTACGCTATTACAAGGCGCGGGTCTACAACGCCAAATTAAACCAAGACCCGATTTGAATAAAAGTATGGAAAATAAATGTCCTAATTATCTATTACAAGGCTTTGGGGCAATTACACGAAATTTAAAAAGGAAATAAAAAGCAAACACGCGAAATGAAATTATGATCGAAGGTGCGAGGGCGTTGGACCCTATAAAGAAATTAAATCGAAATTATAAAGTAATTAAATTAAATAAAGGAAAGAACTTATTTTTTGATGTTTTTTTGTATTTATGAAATTAACGAAAATTAAATTGGAATTAAAAGTTAAATAACCCTAGTTCTAAATTGTTTTTAATTTATTAAAGAAAAGATGTTTAAGTTTGACCTAATTTAACCTAATTATTTAATGGAAAGTTTATTTACAAAATTAATTAAGAATTAATAATAATGATGATGAGGTAATTTAATTATTTTGGAAAAAAAAAGTAAAATGCTACAAAACCTAATTCTTATGTGTTTTAATTTATTTAAGAAAAACGTTAAAGTTAAAACCCTAATTTAAAACTAAATTAATTATCAAATTTATTTACAACAAAAACATTAAGGTATTAAATAATAAATAAATATATTTTTATTTTTGACTTTCTGATTTTTTTGTATTTTAAAAATTATTTGGTGAATTAAAGGAAAACAATTAATTAAAACAAGAATAAATAAAAGAAAAGAAAAGAGAGAAATAAATGCAAACATAAGGGATGTTGACCCAAATTGAGGAGGTTGATTTGCAGTAATTTGGCCCAAGAATTCAGGCCTTGTTTGACTTTTTCCAGCGCGTGTATGGCATGGTCAATTAATGTGCATGATGGACCTCACATCCTGACCTTTGGATTCATCTCCTGGGACATGTGGCAGGCCTAGGCATTGGGTGTTTGATAGACCACTGAAGAGCATGCTGCATTGGAACAGATTAGAGGAAAAAATATGAAATATAACAAGGGGACCTGGGAATCGAACCCAGGTCCCAGTGTTCACAAAGCACATCCTCTACCACTTGTACCAGGCAACGCATCTGTATGTATCATAGAAAACAAATATTATAATAAGAAACTAAAGCTAATGATATAAAACGCGCCAGATTTCAAATTGTCCAACCATATAGTGACACGCCAGGCTTCTTCTTCGCTGCGTACCTGTAAAAATAATTAAATAGCGGGGGTTTTAAACCCCCACAAATTGAAGCAACGAATAATAGCGAATACGTCTACAGGCTGCATAAATTGAGCGCGATGGCATGGTTAAATTCGTCTGGAGTTTCTGAGTTCAATGGTACTGGTTAGGATGGCCAATTTTTCCTCATGAAGAAGTCCCCAATTTCAAGCTTATGAAAACCTAGAAAACGTCAATGGCAACTTTCTATACAGGCAAGATTAATTCAATTCAATGGCACCATCAGCTTCAGTAGGATCATGTTAGTATAAAACAAGTATTAAAATGTATGGAAAATGCGTGCAAATCAAAATACGAATATGCAAAAATTCATGAACTGGACGACTTCATTCTACCAGTTCTTGAGGTTAGGGGACTTGAAACGTATGGAGTCACGTTCAGGAAAGCTCCAGCAATCTTTTGGGATATTTTTTAGGCCTTGAAAAACACTGCAACTATGTTTTCAGTTTTGAACTTTTTAAGAAAAATGCAAGTTTGTGTTCTTGATCTGGGGCGCAGCCTGCTTGTTCTTGTGATTAGGTTTTGGTTTGTGATTCTTGGAAGAAATTGAGGCCCATTAGCAATTTTGAGGCATTTGAAGCAAAGTTGACTTTTCAAAATTCCCAAAAATTTCCCAACTTCCACAAGGCATATCTGGCTCAATTTTTAAGATTTGATCATGTTCTTAGACATTTTGTAAAGGTCTTGAAGTCTTCTAACCAATGCCTTTGGTCACATATCATTTTGATTTACCAATCTCAAGTTATGGTCTTTGACTTAAAGTGCCTTTTTGTTGACTTTTGAAAATGACCTATAATGTTGAGATTGATGACTTTTTGTGAGAGCATTTCTTGGACTTGAAGTGTGAAGATGAGTTGTAGGAAATGTCATTCTCTTCAAAATGAGCTTTGGATGGAATTTTTCTGATAAACCATGTGGAAGTTATGCCTTGGTCAAGTTACAGTTGACTTTTTCAACTGTCCAGAAATAGAAACTTTTGCATCTTGAGACTTTTTGAACCATGCCTTGAGAATCATGATCAAGAATTGATCAAATGATGTTTGTGGCTTCAAAATAAGATGTTGACCAAAAATTTGGACTTTTGACTGTCAAATGACCATTTTGCCCCTGCAGTTGACTGTTGAGCAATTAGGGTTTTTGACTGTGCAATCTTGTGCTGTGAGTCTTGAAACTTGACATGAGGATGCTTGACAATGTTTATAGGCATGTGGGACTTGTTTGGACCCTTGGAAACTTCCATCTCTTTGTCAGAACCAAAACCCTAATTTGACTGGCTTAGGAGGGCATTGGACTGTGCAACCCTTGGGAGATTTTGAAGCATGCTCTTGGCAAATCTTGAAGAAAATGGGAGGGCAAATTTTGGGGTACAACAGTTGCCCCTGTTCAATCTTCTTAGACCTGAGGATGTAGATTGGCTGTCGTGCCTTTCTAAATCCGAAGGTGGAAGATGATTGAACACTAGAGTGCCCAGAAATTTGCGCTCACGTAGTAGTGTGATGGTGGGAATGAGCTTATAGATGCCATTTGGAGATTGATGGATAGGATGATGGGCTTATAGATGCCATGCTGAGAGGTGATGGAGAGGTGGATGGGCTTATAGATGCCATCTGGGTGTCGATCGTGTAAGAGTTTCCTTAGCGAGAACTTGCGTACCTGAAAAAGAAAATGATTACCTGGCCTGTTACAGGAGCTGGCCTTCAAACTTTTTGTGTAGATACGCCCTGGCTGGATGCAGGTATCGAATCTTTGAACTTCTTCAGACGCGCCCTGGCGAGATACAGGAATCGAGTCTGGAGCTTCAAAAGGTTATGAATGAATCAGGGACGGTTACTACCTCAACGGGACGACGAGAGAACCTGGGGCGATTACCACCTCAACAGTAACGATGAGAGAATCTGGGGTGATTACTACCTCAACAGTAACGATGAGAGAATCTGGGGCGATTACTACCTCACCAGTAACGATGAGAGAATCTGGGGCGATTACTACCTCAACAGTAACGATGAGAGAATCTGGGGCGATTACTACCTCAACAGTAACGATGAGAGAATCTGGGGCGATTACTACCTCAACAGTAACGATGAGAGAATCTTGGATGTCTTCTACTGAGTCTTCATCAGGAAAATCTTTAGGAATCGATTTAACTGGACTAGAGAAGGCCTTTGGCTGGATAAGAATCAGAAAAATCTTTAGGAGTCGATTTAACTGAACCAGGCAAGGTCTTGGAATCTTCAACTGGATAAGAATCAGGGAGATCTTAGGGTCGATCTGACTGAACCAGAGAAGGCCTTTGAATGGATAAGAATCAGAAAAATCTTTAGGAGTCGATTTAACTGAACCAGGCAAGGTCTTGGAATCTTCAACTGGATAAGAATCAGGGATATCTTAGGGTCGATCTGACTGAACCAGAGAAAGCCTTTGACTGGATAAGAATCAGAAAAATCTTTAGGAATCGATTTAACTGAACCGGACAAGGTCTTGAAATCTTCAACTGGATAAGAATCAGGGAAATCTTAGGGTCGATCTGACTGAACCAGAGAAGGCCTTTAAATGGATAAGAATCAGAAAAATCTTTAGGAGTCGATTTAACTGAACCAGGCAAGGTCTTGGAATCTTCAACTGGATAAGAATCAGGGAGATCTTAGGGTTGATCTGACTGAACCAGAGAAAGCCTTTGACTGGATAAGAATCAGAAAAATCTTTAGGAATCGATTTAACTGAACCAGACAAGGTCTTGAAATCTTCAACTGGATAAGAATCAGGGAAATCTTAGGGTCGATCTGACTGAACCAGAGAAGGCCTTTGAATGGATAAGAATCAGAAAAATCTTTAGGAGTCGATTTAACTGAACCAGGCAAGGTCTTGGAATCTTCAACTGGATAAGAATCAGGGAGATCTTAGGGTCGATCTGACTGAACCAGAGAAGGCCTTTGACTGGATAAGAATCAGCAAAATCTTTAGGAGTCAATTTAACTGAACCAGGCAAGGTCTTGGAATCTTCAACTTGATAAGAATCAGGGAGATCTTAGGGTCAATCTGACTGAACCAGAGAAGGCCTTTGACTGGATAAGAATCAGCAAAATCTTTAGGAGTCGATTTAACTGAACCAGGCAAGGTCTTGAAATATAGCTGAGAACTTAACTGGATCTTTCCTGAAAGGTAAAGGTCAGTCATATGCAATGCATGATACGGGTCAAGCAATGATGTTCTCGACATAAATGAGATTGTATGTTCATGATGCGTATATGCATGCCATAATGTATGGCAAGGTGACGTTTATGAATGTATTTTCGTCTAGGAAAATAAATCCTTGACCGGTGCCGGGAAGTTGAATCCTGGGCTGATATGGAAGAGTAGAGCTCTGTTTCCGCTGGGGATGATATTTGCAAGAATACCGGTAGGAGAAGATAACTCCATTGGGGAATAAACTTGGCGAATAAATTACTCTGCGGGGAGGAAATTATTCTAGCGATCTTGCTGGGGAACAATACCCTGTGGGGAGAAAGGTACTTTGCTGGGATATTGATGGTAACTCCGCTGGGGATACCGTTGTTATGTTGGAAGTGTTAATAGACTCCGCTGGGGATAGGAAGACTTCGTCGGGGACGATCTTTCCATGGATTTTGGCTGAGGATAACCCAGTTATATCCTGGTGGGGAAATAACCTTTGAATAAAGCCAGAGGACGCGTTCGTGCTCTGTAAGGGGATAAGCTTCCAGAACCTACTGGGGATAAGCTTACTGCTGGGAAGATGATTCAAACTGTCCTGGGGAAATCTTGAACCATGCTGGACTCTCCTGGGGAAATTTTGTATTGGAAGTGGTTCCACTGAATGTCTAGTATACCACCGGGGAACAGTCTTAGACCACGACTGCCGGGGATGCTTGTTAAGAATATTTGTATACTTTGCTGAGGAATGTTGAGATCTGCTGGAGGATACCGAACTTCCTTAAGGCTGATAGTATAGCTTTACTTGGGGAGAATGCATTGACTTGCTGACTCACTCTCTGGGGAATTTAAGATATCTTGGCTATGTTCTTCAACTGAACTTACCCTGGTACCTTGGTGGACATAACAATTAGATCGCTTAGACCACTCATTATTTCCCCTGTTTCTAATGTTACCTGTAATTAATCCTTTGTTTCGTATGCAAACATTCATGAGTTAGCAATTATTTGTCAAATGCATATATCACAAATTGAACCTTGGACGTTCTTCGCCAAACCAAACAGAAAAGGAAAAACAATTGGCAATTTGAACTGAAAATCGTATTTGTATTGATTTTTGAATTTCCTGTAAATAGGCGTTTATGTACAAGAGGCTGACGTCCTAGTAAGAGAACGCCGCCGAACAAAAGAATTTATACAATTTGTACAAAGGGAAAACAAAACAGCTGTGTGAAAAGAACAATCCCACTGGGTTCCAACTCTGCTATCGCCTTTATATCTTCGAGCGTCTCATCACTTGATGACCTAGTCGAGGATGAAGCTGATTGATTGATGCCGTTTGAACTTGATGTTGATGCCGGATTCTGGATGCAAAGTGATCCAATGAGACATAGTATTACGCTTTATCCCTAACTTTTTCCTGGACCGCCCTTTCGGGTTTTCAGCCCACCGGGATACCCATTTTTGCCCAAGCCGCCTTTTCAGGTTTTCGACTTGCCGGGTGTACAGATTTTTTCATTTCATCCCTTCATTTTGCCCGAACCCTTTTGGTTCGCCGGGAAGCCCTAATTTTTGCCTAGGTATGTCAACCTAGCGGGTCTTTTTTCATGCGTAGTATCTTTTTACTATGTCTGCATTGGCGGGGTGAGGAAGGTCGTCACCATCCATGGTGGTCAGAATCATGGCTCCTCCTGAGAACAATTGTTTAACCACAAATGGCCCTTCGTACGTAGGGGTCCATTTTCCCCTTGGATCACTCTGAGGAAGGATGATGCGTTTGATTACCAGATCCCCAACTTGATACTCTTGTGGTCTGACCTTTTTGTTAAATGCCCTGATCATCCGCTTTTGATACATCTGACCATGACAAATAGCATTGAGTCTCTTTTCGTCAATTAGATTTAGTTGATCAAGTCGTGTCTGGATCCAATCATCTTCGCTCAGATCTGCATCCTTCATTATCCGGAGAGAGGGTATCTGTACTTCGATCGGTAAGACTGCCTCCATACCGTAGACCAAGGAGAAAGGAGTTGCCCCGGTTGACGTCCTGGCTGAGGTACGGTACCCATGTAGAGCAAACGGTAACATCTCGTGCCAATCTTTATAAGTCACTGTCATCTTCTGCACAATTTTCTTAATGTTCTTATTCGCTGCTTCCACAACCCCGTTCATCTTCGGTCGGTAAGGAGAAGAGTTATGGTGCTGTATTTTGAATTGCTCGCAGAGCTCAGTGATCATCTTGTTATTAAGATTGGTACCGTTTTCTGTAATAATCCTTTCAGGAACGCCGTATCGACAGATCAGGTTATGCCGAATGAATCGTGCCACGACGTTCTTGGTTACAGTGGCGTAAGAAGCTGCTTCAACCCACTTCGTGAAGTAATCAATCGCCACCAGGATGAAGCGATGCCCGCTGGATGCCGTAGGTTTAATCTCACCGATCATATCTATGCCCCACATTGCAAAAGGCCAAGGTGCTGTCAAGACATTCAGAGGAACTGGAGGAACATGCACCTTGTCTGCATAAATCTGACATTTATGACATGTCCGAGAATGCTGGTAACAGTCGGCTTCCATTATGGACCAGAAATACCCTGCCCGAAGGATTTTCTTCGCCATAGTGTGTCCACTGGAATGTGTTCCGAAGGTACCCTCATGCAGCTCTGCCATGATCCTTTCTGCTTCAGTCTTATCCACACAACGCAGTAAGGTCGAATCATGGTTTCGCTTGTATAGAATGTCGTTGCTAAGGAAGAACTTCACTGCGAACCTTCTCAGAAACTTCTTATCATTGACAGATGCACATTCAGGGTATTCCTGAGCTTCCAAGTATCTCTTCACCTCATGGTACCAAGGCTTCTCAATCACCAATTCAGTCTCAAGATCACAACAGTATGCCGGTTCGTCCAGTTTCCAGATGATGACCTGGGGAGCCTCATTGTCCCATTTGACTTTGAACATGGAAGACATCGTAGCTAACGCGTCCGCCAACTGATTCTCCTCTCTTGGGAAATGTTCAAACGTTATCTCTGTGAAATGGGGGATCAATGTCAACACACATTCTCTGTAAGGAATAAGATTCGGATGTTTCGTATCCCACTCCCCTTTGATCTGATTGATCACGAGAGCGGAATCTCCGAAGACACTCAGAAACTTGATCCTTAAGTCGATTGCTGCTTGAAGACCCATGATGCATGCCTCATACTCCGCCATGTTATTGGTGCAGTTGAAACATAGCCGGGCAGTAAGTGGAGTATGAGTGCCTTGGGGGGATATGATCACAACGCCGATACCGTTACCCAAAGCGTTGGAGGCTCCGTCAAAGTGCATAGACCATCGGGATCCTTCCTCAGGTCCTTCATCCGGTCCAGGTACTTCACAATCAGTCACAATCATGATGCTCTCGTCAGGAAACTCGAAGCTCATTGACTGATAGTCGTCTACTGCCTGATGTGCCAAGTAGTCTGCCAATACACTTCCCTTGATAGCTTTCTGAGTCGTGTACTGGATGTCGTATTCTGTCAAGATCATTTGCCATCTTTCTATTTTCCCAGACAGAGCAGGCTTTTCGAATATATACTTTATAGGATCCATCTTTGAAATCAACAAAGTGGTGTGAGTCAGCATATACTGTCTCAGCCGGCGAGCAGCCCATACCAAAGCACAGCAAGTTTTCTCGAGCAGCGAGTATCGGGTCTCACAGTCGGTAAACTTTTTGCTAAGGTAATAAATGGCGTGCTCTTTTCGGCCAGACTCGTCATGCTGTCCCAACACACACCCCATTGAGTTGTCAAGTACTGTCAGGTATAGTATCAGAGGTCTCCCTTCAACCGGTGGCATAAGAATGGGTGGTTCTTGGAGATACTCTTTGATTCTGTCAAAAGCGGCCTGACATTCATCATTCCAACGTACTACCTGATCTTTCTTCAACAGCTTGAAGATTGGCTCACAGGTAGCAGTTAGGTGTGAGATGAATCGAGCAATGTAATTCAGGCGTCCTAAAAAGCCTCTGACCTCTTTCTCTGTCTTAGGAACTAGCATCTCTTGAATGGCTTTAACCTTGGCAGGGTCTACCTAAATACCCTTGTCACTTACCACGAAGCCTAGCAACTTTCCGGATCTTACCCCGAAGGTGCACTTGTTCGGGTTCAACCTCAGCTTGTACAGTTTCAAACGGTCAAACAACTTCTGTAGATGGTCAAGGTGTTCCTCCTCAGTTTGGGACCTTGCAATCATGTCGTCGACATACACTTCAATCTCATGATGGATCATGTCATGGAATAAAGCAACCATGGCACGTTGGTAGGTTGCCCCAGCATTTTTCAGTCCAAAAGGCATGACCTTGTAGCAGAAGGTGCCCCACTGAGTAACGAAGGTAGTCTTCTCCATGTCTTCAGGAGCCATCTTGATCTGATTATACCCTGAAAAACCATCCATGAAAGAAAACACTTTATGCTGAGCAGTATTGTCAACCAGGACATCAATGTGAGGTAGGGGGAAGTCATCCTTGGGGCTGGCTCTGTTCAGATCCCTGTAGTCGACACACATTCTGACCTTGCCATCTTTCTTTGGTACCGGCACCACATTGGCAACCCACTGAGGGTAAGAAGTTACTGCAAGAAACCCGGCATCGAACTGTTTCATGACCTCAGCTTTGATCTTTTCAGACATCTCTGGACGCATACGGCGGACCTTTTGCTTAACCGGAGGGCAGTCTTCCTTGGTAGGCAAGTGATGGACCACGATGTCGGTATCTAACCCGGGCATGTCTTCGTAGGACCAGGCAAAGATCTCCACATAATCGTGTAACATCTGAGTTAACCGTTGCTTCACGCTGAGCTCTAGGTTGGCACCAATCTTGACTTCCTTTTTATCTGCATCAGTACCCAGATTTATCGTCTCCACTGGCTCTTCATGTGGTTGAATTGCCCTCTCTTCCTAGAGTAACAGTCTTGCAAGCTCGCCAGGCACTTCACAATCATCTTCACCTTCATCTTCGGCTAAGTTGATCGGATTTTCGAAGTCATAACTGGCAGTAGCAGAGTCGTTACCAGTGAGATCCAGAGTGGATTGAAACCTGTATGAGTGAGTGTGTGTAAATACAGCTGTTTTGCAATATATAAAGAAAGGAAGGAAAGAAAAGGAGCATAAGATTTGAAATGTGATAAAACGTCCAAGGTCTTTATTCATGATATATGAAATGACAATTAATATGCCCTCACAAATGAAGCCACGGTGCCCCGGGTAAGACACCGGGCCATAGAGTTTCAATTCATTGTTTATTACAAATAACAAAAACAAAGGAGTTTATTACTGCGTAATAAAAGTAACAGGAGTATGATCTTTAGCAGTCCAATTGGTCAATCCACCATCAGTCGTCGGGTAGATCCAACTATCGAACTCTGATTCTTCCACTTCATCTTCGTCCCCAATGGCATTCACTCCTGGATTTGTGATGAGCACAGGAGGTCTTCTGGTCCTTGCCTTGCGCACAGCCCTCTGAGCCTCTGCAGTAAAACCCAGTCCAAACTTGTCAGTTTTAGGTGTAAAATCAGGGAGCCTGCCCCAGTTAGCACATTCACCTTTCTTGATTACAGCCCGGGCGTCCTTCAAGGAAGCCATCTTCAAGGGAAAGTCCTCTTCAACCACTGTTTCTGCTGCTGCCAAAGTTGGAGGTACCTCTTCAAAATGCTGAAAGGGGGTTTCAATAAACTCCCCGTCTATCTCAATATACCGGAAGGAATTCAAATGGCTTACCATATATTCTTCCTCCCCCTGCACAGTGACAATCTTCCCTCTGACAGGGTACTTGAGCTTCTGGTGTAGGGTAGAGGTCACTGCCCCAGCTTTGTGAATCCAAGGTCGACCCAATAAACAGGAATAAGATGGACGGATATCCATCACATAGAAAGTTGAGTCGAATACTTGAGAACCCACACGAATAGGAATGTCTACCTCTCCATGAACCATCCTCTTAGAACCGTCAAAGGCTCTGACAATGATGTTGCTAGGTTTCAGCTCCAGGCCCTCACAATCCAACCGGTCTAAGGCCTTTTTGGGTAGCACATTCAGGGAAGAACCGGTGTCCACCAGCACGTGCGCAAGAGTAGTGCCCCTGCATTCAATAGAGACATGCAGGGCGTCATTGTGGTTCTTTCCCTTGGCAGTAAGGTCAGCATCCGAGAAACCCAAACCATTTTCAGCTGTCAGATTGGCTATGCAATCAGTAAACTGGTCTGCAGATGTCTCCTGTGGCACATGGGCCGTCTTCAGAAATGAAATCAAGGCCTTAGCATGGGCCTCTGAGCATAGCAGTAAAGAGAGCATAGAGATCTTGGAGGGGGTATGCCCCAGCTGTTCAACAACATTAAAATCGCTCTTCTTGATTATCTTCAGAATTTCCTCCATCTCTTACTGGGAGGCTTCAACATTCACAGATTTTGGTGCCTCTATCCGGGCAGGCTCATCTTCAATCCCTTTGACCCGAGCATTAGATGACTCGACAGCAGGGGAAACAACTTGATCAGAAGTGGAAACAGGTGCACTTGCAGGTGTTATAATGAGAGGTCTTCGAATAACTGGTGGCGCAATGTCAGGTGAGAAGAGCCTGCCACTACGGGTAACCTTGGCTGGACCAGTGATGTTGCTGATGCTGGCGCCAGTGTTGAACTCTTGCTTTATACCATGTACATATACATCTGACCCATAGTGCCAGGGGACAGCCTTATCAGATTCGTAGGGGAGAGGCCCCGGAACAGTAATAATAATGGGTGCGACAGTCATGATTTTAACTGGCTTCCTCGGGGGAGCCTTGATCGGATTACTGAAAATTGTAACAACAGATACTTCTTCCACAGGAACAAATGGAACAGCGGTCTTCTTGAACAGAATTTCCTTGCTATCCATCAGGCCTTGGATGCCTAACTTCAGCAACGGACAACCAGTAAGGGAAACAGCACACAAAAGGCAACCCTCACTACAACCCGGAAATAAACCGGCCCGCAGTAGGTTCCTCTTAACAGTCATCAGAGGAGTAGCTACATCATTCACAGAAACAAAATATAAGTCTTCATCAATGGCATTTACTCCATGCTGGGGCATGGGAGCAGTCACCACATTTGGCCTCTCAGGCGCTTCAAATTGTATCTCCTTCATGTCAATAAGGTCCTGCACCTTATTCCTCAAGGCCCAGCAGTCATCAGTGGAATACCCCGGGCTATCAGAGTGATAAGCACAACGAGCATTTGGATTATACTTGGGAGAGGCAGTATTCACAACCTTCGGGGCCTCTCTGACAGTCACCAAGTTGGTGGATAGCAACTGTGGCAGGATTTGTGATAGGGTCATACTCAGCCGGGTAAACTCTCTTCTGGGTCTCTCAGCCCTTTGTGGATTAGTTTGCCGAGGAGCGGAAGCAGGCTTAGCAATCACCAACACGTTGACAGATTGGAGGCGTTCTGGTTTATCATGTCTTCTAGGCCCATACACAACACTGGCCTCCTTTTTGAAGGGCTTCTTCTCAGCATTTGCAGACGCACCTTTCTGAATTTTACCGGACTTCATTCCAGCCTCTATCCTCTCCCCAGTCAGAATAAGGTCAGTGAACCCTGCAGACGAATTACCGATAAGATGATTGAAGAATAGCCCGGAGAGGGTCCCTAAGAACATATCTACCAGCTCACGGTCAGTTAACGGGGGTTGCACCCTGCCAACCAGGTCCCTCCACTTCTGTGCATACTCTTTAAAACCTTCGCTTGATCCTAGCGACATACCCTGGAGTTGGGTACGTGTAGGAGCAAGGTCGGCATTATATTGATACTGCTTGTAAAAAGCAGTAGCCAACTCCTCCCAGTTACGAACTTTGGTCCCATCCAGCTGATAGAACCATTCGAGATGAGTCCCTGAAAGACTCTCCTGGAAGAAGTGGATCCACAAGTTCTTGTCCACTGTGTACGGCTGAATCTTCCGCACATAGGATCTGAGGTGTAGCTTAGGGCAAGACGCCCCGTCATACTTGGTGAAAGATGGTGCCTTAAACTTGTGAGGGATGATCACACCAGTAGATAAGCCCAAGTCTCTGAAATCCAGCCCAGGCACTTGTTGGATCTCCATGGCGTTCAGTCTGTCTTCCAACTGCTTGTACCGGTCTTCAGCAGGAGGATACTGTTCCTCATTAAAATCAGTCTCGTTGTCAGAGACTACTGGACTTGGAGCCTTTCCCCCCTGGGGACTGTCTTTTCCTACAGAAGAACCAGCTTCCTCATTCTGAAGAGTATTACCAAACCTCCGGCCCGAGTTGAAAAGAACAGTTCTCTTCTTCTTCTTCTCCTTCTTCAAGAGCAAAGCCTTCAGCTCTTCTTGGCCTTGAGCCAAACCCATGATCAGCTCTTGAAATTGTGCGTTCTGCGCCTGAAGGGCCTTGATAGACATCTCGGTTGATGATTCAGGGTTCATGATGCTGAAATAAATAGCGAAGAACAGTAAGCAACCTGAAAAGAAGAAAACCTGCTATGGACATGATGAATGGAATGCGTATGATTTATGTTTTCAAAGACAATCGGGAATCAACTTTGTAAACAAAAAGGAACACACTTCATTAGATTCAACTTTGAAATTTAAATTGTTCAACAGGTTGCCCTTAAGCGTTACAAAAAATGGAAATACTGAAAAGGGAAACAAAACTGTAAAAGAACATCCAAAGCTCATCATTGATCCCAGGGTCTCCTCTTCTCAGTACAGATGTAGTCATTCAGAGCTCGCTCATTCTCCAACTGCTTTGTCAGCTTTTGGATCTTTAATTCCTGCTCGTTGAACTTTTCCCGATAAGAATCCCGTTCTTCTCGCAGTTGCGACCAAGACCTCTTTAATGTCTCATAATCAGTAGGTATCTGAGGAGGGAGGACAGTTGGAGGAGCCCTATCTTTGTCAGGATACTCAAGAATGACGGGTCTGACAGCTTCGTATGGCATACCTAACTTCTGAGCACGGATGCGAACCCATTTGTAGTAGGCTTCCATAGGTAGAGAAGTCTTTGGCCCCAACTCTTGTGGGTCAGCTTTATGAACTTTGTCCCAAGCCTTGATGAACCTACGACGCAGCTCGTCACTATCCTCCTGAAACTCAAAACTGATGTGAGGCACCAGCATCTCATGAGGCCCTGCTCTTCTGGCCCTTCCAAACTGACGGAGCGCTAGACATGGATTGTAAGAGATTCCTCCTTGAGTACCAATCAAAGGAACATTAGGGTATTCTCCGCAACGATCAATAACAGCTATCTCATCCAAACCTCTGAAAGTCCAAATGATGTCTTTATCAGTGAGAGACATTAGCCTATGAGCCCAACCTCTTCCTTCTTGGTTCTTCAGTACGAACTTAGGGAGGTGCGAAATAAACCACCTCACAAACAAAGGGATACAACACCACAAAGTTCCTCGTCTTCAGGAAGTACGAGCATGAAGTTGTTGTAGGATGTCACCCAAGAGAGTGGGTACAGGATTCTGAGACATGAAGATCCTTATGGCAGGGACATTGATGAAGTTGTCAGGATTAGGAAATAAGACTAGCCCATAGATTAAGAGAGCCAAGATGTCTTCATATGCCCTAAAGTCCAAGTCATTCCAGAAACTGTTAGCTTTACCAATCAGAAACTTGGCCAAGAAACCCTTAACTCCGCTTCTAGTCACCCAGTTGTCCATTACTTCTTGATGGGTCAAGGGAAGAGCTACAGCAACCTCCTCAAGCCTGAGGGTCTTTTCCCAACCAGTGTAAGGAGTCTGATCCAAGATAGGGATACCAAGTAAATCAGAGAACTCTTCCAGGGTAGGGACCAGCTGGAAGTCTTGAAAGGTGAAGCACTGGTACAGAGGGTCATAGAACTGGGTCAGGACACTCATCAACTGTTGATCCCTCTTTGCAGTGACTAAACTGAGAAGAGAACCATGCCTCTGGATGAAGGATGTGGTGTTTGGAATTCTACTAACCAACTCTTCAAGCAACTCACATGGGTGAACAAAGTTGAACCGGATAGTATTCCTTCGCATAGGCATCATGATGTCCTACAAAACAGAGCAAAGGTGAAACCCTCTTGTCTTTGAAATAGTCAGTCCTTATGCAGGATGCATGCAATGCTCATGATGTTATGATGTTATGATAAAGCACACCACAAATATTTACAAAGGCAAACATGATAAGGCACACAAGTCACACAAGACAAGCCCTTAAAGTTTTAGGCCAGCATGCGGTCTAGGTATTACCCTCTTTTAGTTTGTTGGTTCATACCTGTCCTATCAAAAGTAACCGGGTTCTAGAGGATCCCAATATCATTGACTACCCTCAATCGGTCATAACTCCAGCATCGCAATCTTTTCTTGCGGCCAGAACCATCACGAGAGTTTAGCCTCAATGGGCGTAGCATACTGCTACTGTTCTATTGGCCAAGTTATGTCATTTAAGGTTCTAAGGTCTGTTGGTGCTTAATGACTCCTCAGAAGGCCCATATTCTCCTCGTTGCAACACAAGGGATATCGGTACAGACCAAGGCGCCACACCAACGTAGCCACTGTTTCACCCATGTCGGTCTATGCCGGACAGGTCCCTCACAACTTATGCTACCTAAACAGGGTATCCCCAGATCTGGGTTAGGATCTATGTAACTCCGATGCAACCCACAATTTAAAGCAAACAAGTCAAAGCAATTGAAAACACAGTTATGAACTATCCTAAGGTACACCTCACTAAAATAATCATCCCCAGCAGAGTCGCCAGTTCTGTGATCGGTGGATCTGGAACTGACTGTTTAACGCTGGTTCGCGAAATGTCACTGAAGCAAGAGTCGCCACCGTCTTTTATTTTCTCCAATATGGAAAGGACAAAAGCCCAGAAAAATTCCTTATGAGATTGCTCTCGGTTCGGGAGGTAGATTTATAGAAAGGGAAGGTGTTAGCACCATTTCTATCCATGGTTATCCATGGGCTCTTAGATACTTGCTCATTTGTGTTTTCAAAATGTTTGTTTGCTTTTCAAGGTGAGTGGGTTTGAAAAAGTTTCTTTGAAAGTTTCAGATCGACTCTTGTATCAGTCCTCAAGAGTGTTTGAAAAATTGCTTTTGAAAGCTTTTTGAAAAGTGTCGGTGTGAAAAGAAGTTTTTGATTTGTTTTGAATTAGAGCAAGTATCCACGAGTCATCTACCTACCCTAAGGAATTAGTCTGTGTAAATGTCCTTAAGGTAGTGTCGTCCCACCATTGAGAGGTAGGTAGCACCACCGTTGGAGGTGTTCGGGTCAATTCGAGGATTTGGGACAGTGTGGTCACCAGAGTAATAGGAGGATACCTTAGAAGCTACCCCCATTCCATGTTCATGGACATGAGGACTTACTAAAACGTCCTCTACTCGACGACCACATTTCGAAGGGCAAGGCAACAGTGAGGCGTACCCTAGGAGTGGTGTGTGATTTGTGTGTCATTTTCAGATAATATTTGTCTTGTCATGTATTTGGTGAGCTACACATTGTTTTTATTTGGGCATACATTCTTTCATGTGATTATTAACAGTTAAAAGGTGCGGGAATTAAAATGCGGAAAATAAAGGTCCTACGCTATTACAAGGCGCGGGTCTACAACGCCAAATTAAACCAAGACCCGATTTGAATAAAAGTACGGAAAATAAATGTCCTAATTATCTATTACAAGGCTTTGGGGCAATTACACGAAATTTAAAAAGGAAATAAAAAGCAAACGCGCGAAATGGAATTATGATCGAAGGTGCGAGGGCGTTGGACCCTTTAAAGAAATTAAATCGAAATTATAAAGTAATTAAATTAAATAAAGGAAAGAACTTATTTTTTGATGTTTTTTTGTATTTATGAAATTAACGAAAATTAAATTGGAATTAAAAGTTAAATAACCCTAGTTCTAAATTGTTTTTAATTTATTAAAGAAAAGATGTTTAAGTTTGACCTAATTTAACCTAATTATTTAATGGAAAGTTTATTTACAAAATTAATTAAGAATTAATAATAATGATGATGAGGTAATTTAATTATTTTGGAAAAAAAAGTAAAATGCTACAAAACCTAATTCTTATGTGTTTTAATTTATTTAAGAAAAATGTTAAAGTTAAAACCCTAATTTAAAACTAAATTAATTATCAAATTTATTTACAACAAAAACATTAAGGTATTAAATAATAAATAAATATATTTTTATTTTTGACTTTTTGATTTTTTTTGTATTTTAAAAATTATTTGGTGAATTAAAGGAAAACAATTAATTAAAACAAGAATAAATAAAAGAAAAGAAAAGAGAGAAAGAAATGCAAACATAGGGGGTGTTGACCCAAATTGAGGAGGTTGATTTGCAGTAATTTGGCCCAAGAATTCAGGCCTTGTTTGACTTTTTCCAGCGCGTGTATGGCATGGTCAATCAATGTGCATGATGGACCTCACATCCTGACCTTTGGATTCATCTCCTGGGACATGTGGCAGGCCTAGGCGTTGGGTGTTTGATAGACCACTGAAGAGCATGCTGCATTGGAACAGATTAGAGGAAAAAATATGAAATATAACAAGGGGACCTGGGAATCGAACCCAGGTCCCAGTGTTCACAAAGCACATCCTCTACCACTTGTACCAGGCAACGCATCTGTATGTATCATAGAAAACAAATATTATAATAAGAAACTAAAGCTAATGATATAAAACGCGCCAGATTTCAAATTGTCCAACCATATAGTGACACGCCAGGCTTCTTCTTCGCTGCGTACCTGTAAAAATAATTAAATAGCGGGGGTTTTAAACCCCCACAAATTGAAGCAACGAATAATAGCGAATACGTCTACAGGCTGCATAAATTGAGCGCGATGGCATGGTTAAATTCGTCTGGAGTTTCTGAGTTCAATGGTACTGGTTAGGATGGCCAATTTTTCCTCATGAAGAAGTCCCCAATTTCAAGCTTATGAAAACCTAGAAAACGTCAATGGCAACTTTCTATACAGGCAAGATTAATTCAATTCAATGGCACCATCAGCTTCAGTAGGATCATGTTAGTGTAAAACAAGTATTAAAATGTATGGAAAATGCGTGCAAATCAAAATACGAATATGCAAAAATTCATGAACAGGACGACTTCATTCTACCAGTTCTTGAGGTTAGGGGACTTGAAACGTATTGAGTCACGTTCAGGAAAGCTCCAACAATCTTTTGGGATATTTTTTAGGCCTTGAAAAACACTGCAACTATGTTTTCAGTTTTGAACTTTTTAAGAAAAATGCAAGTTTGTGTTCTTGATCTGGGGCGCAGCCTGCTTGTTCTCGTGATTAGGTTTTGGTTTGTGATTCTTGGAAGAAATTGAGGCCCATTAGCAATTTTGAGGCATTTGAAGCAAAGTTGACTTTTCAAAATTCCCAAAAATTTCCCAACTTCCACAAGGCATATCTGGCTCAATTATTAAGCTTTGATCATGTTCTTGGACATTTTGGAAAGGTCTTGAAGTCTTCTAACCAATGCCTTTTGTCCCATATCATTTTGATTTACCAATCTCAAGTTATGGTCTTTGACTTAAAGTGCCTTTTTGTTGACTTTTGAAAATGACCTATAATGTTGAGATTGATAACTTTTTGTGAGAGCATTTCTTGGACTTGAAGTGTGAATATGAGTTGTAGGAAATGTCATTCTCTTAAAAATGAGCTATGGATGGAATTTTTCTAATAAACCATGTGGAAGTTATGCCTTGGTCAAGTTACAGTTGACTTTTTCAACTGTCCAAAAATAGAAACTTTTGCATCTTGAGACTTTTTGAACCATGCCTTGAGAATCATGATTAAGAATTGATCAAATGATGTTTGTGGCTTCAAAATAAGATGTTGACCAAAAATTTGGACTTTTGACTGTCAAATGACCATTTTGCCCCTGCAGTTGACTGTTGAGCAATTAGGGTTTTTGACTGTGCAATCTTGTGCTGTGAGTCTTGAAACTTGACATGAGGATGCTTGACAATGTTTATAGGCATGTGGAACTTGTTTGGACCCTTGGAAACTTCCATCTCTTTGTCAGAACCAAAACCCTAATTTGACTGGCTTAGGAGGGCATTGGACTGTGCAACCCTTGGGAGATTTTGAAGCATGCTCTTGGCAAATCTTGAAGAAAATGGGAGGGCAAATTTTGGGGTACAACAGGGCCATTTGTGGTTAAGAACATTTTCTCGGGAGGAGCTATGATTCTAACCACCATGGATGGTGACGACCTTCCTCACCCCGTCAATGCAGACATAGTGAAAAGATACTACGCATAATCAAAGACCCACTAGGTCGACTGGCCTAGGCAAAAATAAGGGCTTCCCGACGAACCAAAAGGGTTCGGAAAAAAGTAAGGGATGAAAATGAAAAAAAACTACACACTTGGCAAGTCGAAAACCTGAAAAGGTGGCTTGGGCAAAAAAGGGTATCCCGGTGGACTGAAAACCCGAAAGGGCGGTCCAGGAAAAAATTAGGGATTGAAGCGTAACACTATGTCTCATTGGATCATCTTGCAACCAGACTTCAGTATCGACTATCAATCTCGGACGACGCCTGTGATCGGTGGATTTAGAAATGACTGTTTAACGCTGGTTCACGAAATGTCGCGGAACCAAGAGTCGCCACCGTCTTTTATGTTTTCCAACATGGAAAGGACAAAAGCACAGCAAAATTCCTTATGAGATAGTTTCTCGGTTCGGGAGGTAGATTTATAGAAAGGGAAGGTGTTAGCACCCTTTCTATCCATGGTTATCCATGGGCTCTTAAATACTTGCTCATTTGTGTTTTCAAAATGTTTGTTTTTCAAAGTGTGAGTGGGTTTGAAAAAGTTTTGTTTAAAGATTTCAGAATGACTCTTGTATCAGTCCTCAAGAGTGTTTGAAAAATTGTTTTGAAAGCTTCTTGAAAGTGTCGGTGTGAAAAGAGTTTTGATTTGTTTTTGAATAGAGCAAGTATCTACGAGTCATCTACCTACCCTAAGGAATTAGGCTGTGTAAATGTCCTTAAGGTAGTGCCATCCCACCATTGAGAGGTAGGTAGCATCACTGTTGGAGATGTTCGGGTCAATTCGTTTGTAGGGACAGTGTGGTCACCAGAGCAACAGTAGGATACCTTAGAAGCTACCCTTATGTCCTTGACCCTCTTTTAATCTGAGGCAACCATTTCGAGGCAACTAGATCATGGACGTAAGGACTTACTAAAACGTCCTATACTCGACGACCACGTTTCGAAGGTAAGGCAACAGGTGAGGCGTACCCTAGAAGTGGTGTGTGTATTTGTGTGTTATTTTCATGTTAATATTTATCTTTGATCATGGCACGGTGAGCTACGCTTCTTTTTAATTAGCATGCATTCTTTCATACAAGTTAACAGTTAAGGGGGTGCGGAAAGTAAATTGCGGAAACGTAAATCCTACGCTATTACAAGGCGCGGGTCTATACATCGCCAAAAATTACAAAGACCCATTTTTTAGTTAAATGAGTACGGAAAATAAAATAAAAACAATAAAAGTCCTAATTACTATTACATGTCCGGAGCAATTACATAATAATCGAACAAATTAAATGCGCGCGAATAAATTAATCGGGAATGTCTAAGGGTGTTGACCCTTTTAAGAAAAGAAATTAATTTCTTTGGTCTTTTTTGTAATTAAAATGAAATGGAAGCTAATTAATAACTAATTAATTTAATTCAATTAAAAGAAAATATTTTTTTGTTTTTTATGTTTTTATGAAATAGAATAAAAATGAAAGAAACAAAATTAAACGTTAACCTAAATCTAAGCTATTTTAGTTATTTTAAGAAAAAGTTAAAATGGCCTAATTATAATTAATTTATTTGAGATTTATTTACAAAAATAAAATAATAATAATAAAAATAATGCTAGTTCAATTTTTGGTTTTTTATGAAAATGTTAGTTAAATTAATTTAATGATAGAGTAAATATTTTTTGGTATTTTTTTTGGATCAATTTTGATAACTAAAAGCAAATAAAAGTCAAATTAATGATTATTTAACAATTAATTAAAATATGCATGCAAAAATATTATTTTTAATGTCAAAAATTAAATAAACATTTTTCTGATTAAAATGCAAAAGGAAAATATTTTTTGTGAGTTTTTAAATGCATGAGAAAATTATTTGAATATAAATTAAATTAGGATAATAATATAAAATAAAAAAAAGGGAAAAACAAAGGAAGCATGTTAATTATGGAAAAGGGTAAAAAGTGCCAGAACCAGGATTCGAACTCGCGCCCTCTGGGAACATCCACTAACGCATTGCCATCTGAGCCAGCTGTTTCAATTGACATAACAATAAACACTTAATATTATATGGATAAGCAGATAAATCCTGGGAATTAAAAAAAAACGCGCGCGTGCAATTTGAATGGGCCAACGCCTTGCTGCCACGCAGTCATCTTCTACCTTTTCTGCAAAATACAAAACATGTAGTGGGGGTTTTAAACCCCCACAAAATACAGTCAAAATGAAAATAGCGATTAGCTCCTCGTGAAGCATAAATTAGGCGCGATGGGTCCGTTTGATTCGTCTCGTCCTTCTCAATTCAACCATGGTCGTCTGAGGTTCCAATTTTTCTGTATGTGAGAAACCCCAATTTGAAAGCTTCGGAAAACCTAGATGTCTCCCATGGTGATTTGTGTTTTACGGCCTTATAGTCAAATTAAAACATATAGGAAGCTTGGAAATAACATCAGTAATGTAAAAACATGATCAAAATGAATTAAAGAGGTGAGGAAATAGAGTTTCGATTTCAAAGTTTGAACAAACCGTGGGGTGGGGTGATGAACGATTCTTTGAGGTTCTGCGTTTGATTTTGATTGCCAAAGGTTGCTGGTGATGCCAGGAATGTATTGGAATCAAAATGGAAGCTTGGAATAAGCTGCAAATAAGTTTTCAGTTTCACCTTTTCTCTTGGAAATTTTGAAATGTGTTTGGCCGTTTTTGGGTGTTTCTAGCTCGTGAATCCTTTTGTGATAGCTTGCACATAGGTTATGTAAAGGATATCAATCAGAATTATGGCCATTAACCTTATGCATTCATGTTTGAGATTATGCCATAACCAACATTGAAACCTCTTTCCATTTTTGTGCCAAATTTGAATTCTTGCTTGGAATAGCCTCTTGCACGAATTTGGAATGTGCATGGTGGTGTATCAAAGCATTTCAATACAAAATATATCCCCTAATTAATTTCTTTGATTTTTATTTGATTTTAAAAGATTTAAAATGAATTAAATCAAATAAAATTAAATAAAAATTGAAAAATTAATTTTAAATCTTGAAATAATTTGTGGGACACGTGGGAAGCATGGCCAAGCTGAAACAAGTGGAAAAAGTGGGCCCCTTTTGTCAAAAGTGAAGTTTCAAGGATAATTGACTTTGGCCATTTCACAAAAATTTCCCAACTTCTCCAATGCATATCTTGCTCAATTTTGAAGCTATGAATATGTTCTTGGACATTTTGGAAAGGTCTTGAAGTCCTCTAACCAATGTCTTTGGTCCCATGTCATTTTGATTTACCAATCTCAAGTTATGGTCTTTGACTTAAAGTCCCTTTTTGTTGACTTTTGAAAATGACCTATAATGTTGAAATTGATAGCTTTTTGTGAGAGCATTTCTTGGACTTGGAATGTGAAGATGAGTTGTAGGAAATGTCCTCCCCTTCAAAATGAGCATTGAATGGGATTTTTCTGATGAACCATGAAAAAGTTATGCTTTGGTCAAGTTACAGTTGACTTTTCAACTGTCCAAAAAAGGAAACTTTTGCATCTTGATGATTTTTGAGCCATTCTTGTGAAATCATGGTCAAGACTTGACCAAATGATGATTGTGGCTTCAAAATAAGATGTTGACCAAAAATTTTGACTTTTGACTGCCAAATGACCATTTTGCCCCTACAGTTGACTGTTGAGCAATTAGGGTTTTTGACTGTGCAACTTGACCTTGTGAGCCTTGAAACTTGACATGTAGGTGCTTGACAATGTGTATGAGCATGTGTGACTTGATTGAGCCTTTGAAAACCTCAACTTCCTTGCAAGAACCAAAACCCTAGTTTGACTGGCTTAGGAAGGTGGTTGACTGTGTAGCCCTTGAGTAGACCTTGAACCATTGGAGGTGATGCTTGTTAAATCTTGAAGAATATGGGAGGGAAAATTTTGGGGTACAACAGTTGCCCCTGTTCAATCTTCTTAGACCTGAGGATATAGATGGGTTGTGTGCCTTTCGAGATCCGAGGGTAGAAGATGATTGAACACTAGAGTGCCCAGAAATTTGCACTCACATAGTTGAGTATCAGCTATGTGATGGCGGGAATAGGCTTACAGATGCCATTTGGAAAGATGATGGATAGGGGGATGGGCTTATAGATGCCATCTGGAGATGTGACAGAACCTTGTCGGGAATGGGCTTATAGATGCCATTTGGAACTGTTGGTATGTGGATGGGCTTATGGATGCCATCTGGGTGTCGATCGCGTAAGAGATTCCTTAGCGAGAACTTGCGTACCTGAGAAAGAAAATAATTACCTGGCTTGTTACAGGAGTTGATCTTCAAACTCTTTATGTAGATGTGCCCTGGCTAGATACAGGAATCGAATCTTTAAACTCTTCAGACGTGCCCTGGCAAGATACAGGAATCGAGTCCGGAGAATGTAGTCGTCAACAGATACACCCTGGCAAGATACAGGAATCAGATCTTCAAACTCTTCAGACGTACCCTGGAAAGATACAGGAATCGAGTCTGGAATTAGTCGTCAACAGATACACCCTGGCAAGATACAGGAATCAGATCTTCAAACTCTTCAGACGTGCCCTGGCAATATACAGGAATCGAGTCTGGAATTAGTCGTCAACAGATACACCCTGGCAAGATACAGGAATCGGATCTTCAAACTCTTCAGACGTGCCCTGGCAAGATACAGGAATCGAGTATGGAATTAGTCGTCAACAAGTACACCCTGGCAAGATACAGGAATCAGATCTTCAAACTCTTCAGACGTGCCCTGGCAAGATACAGGAATCGAGTCTGGAATATAGTCGTCAACATATACACCCTGGCAAGATACAGGAATCGGATCTTCGAACTCTTCAGACGTGCCCTGGCAGGATACAGGAATCGAGTCTAGAATTAGTCGTCAACAGATACACCTGTTGGCTGAAGATTTTGATAATATTATTAGAAGCTAAATGAACTAAACGTTTCGATCGAAATGAGGCAAAGCGTCATGTTTCGAAGTAGCAGAAGCAGTGTTTCGAATAAGCATGTCAAAGATGGAGCTTCGAGTGGCAATTATGGGAACATATCTAAAGAAGTCTCGAAATAACAACAAGGCTGTGTCTGGGAAGTGTGTTCGAAACGGAGAAGTACCAAAGCATTTGAAATTCAAATGGAAGCGGGACATTCGAAGTTTGAAATTTATGTGCTGGAGCATTTGGAGACACGTGGAAAGAAGAAAGAGGCATTGTTCTGCATGTTCTGAACGTGGCATAATCCTATAGCAAGACCGTTATGGTCGAATTAGTATAAATAAAAGTCTTAGTATTAGGATTTCGTGTGTCATATCTATTGTACTAAATACTCAGTAACATTCAAACTACCACATGGCAAGGGAAACGAATGCAAGAGCAATGTACGTATGATAGCACCATAAATTTATGATTTAATGAAAACCTTTTACCATTTCCAGCACTTTCCTTTATCTTTCTGTCAAATAACATTTATAAGTTTTCTCATTTACAGTCTTTTCACTTCGAAATCTCTTCATTAAAGTTTTACATTTCAATGCTTTCTTCACTTTTCAAGCACTTTACATTTCAGAAAAATGTCATACTTTCCATGCCTTTACCTTCAAGCTTTATCCTTCGAACGCCTATTTTTACTTAAAGTCATTTACAGATTTCTTGCATTAAACGCTTTCTTCATATTTCAAACCTTTTACGTTCCAGAACATCCTTTACATTAACTGTTTTTATAATTCGAAACCATTTACTTGCCTTTTATGCAATTTTACATGTCTTTACAATTAACATTTATTCATGCAACTTAGTTTCGTACACGCACATTTTGATTACATCTTTAGACCCTTAAGAGAGAAATCGAAATAAGCCAAACACCTATACAACACTCAAATATCAACCATGAATATCTGTTCGATCATGAGAGTTACCCTAATGACCAAGGAATCCTAGAATCAATCTAGTCGATCCTGTGAGTTACCAGAGGAATTGAATAACAGTCAGAAAGATTATTCGATAGTTTGGAAGACTAGCGGTTGTTTACCAGAAATCACTGGAAACAAATTGGCACACCCGGTGGGAACCAAAGATTGTTGAGACATAACCATTATAAAAACGTCGGAACCTAAGAAGTTTGTTGTTTTATGAACCTGAGAAGTGGTAAAATAACCAACAGCAACCAACCTTTATCCAGAAGAAAACGTTTGGACAAAATGTCTAATTCTGACAATCAACAAGGGGAACAAAATGCCCCACATACAACAGGCACTAATATGTCCACTTCGATCGGAACATCTAATGTGATCCCTTCGAATGCACATTCTGTTGCATCTTCAACCAGTAATATAGCCACCAATGGAGTAAGTGGCATATCAACTAATAGTTCGATCTTAGGAAATACTGGAACCATTGGTTACCCTGGGGGATTCGTTCCACCATCAGGGACACAATCCCATTTCGCCACTCCATTGACTAGACCACCCGGTTTCGATGGAAATAGGACCAGAAATTCCTCTTATGGAATGCCAACATCTTTTATGGCAGGTTTACACAATTCCACATCAAATTCATCCCCACAACTAGGGTCTGGGTCTGGGGCGAATCAGTTTATGACAAATAACCAAGGGTCAGTGGGTTATAGCACAATGCCTATTTTAACCACAGAAAACCAGTTGGCTTTTAGGCAATTGATGGATGACAGTAACCATAATATGATAGGGGTGTTAGCACAAACCATGCAGGAGATATTTGCCCCAATAGTGCAAAATGTGACTGTGACGAACAGGGAAAACGCTGACAACATGAGTCGAATAGCAGATTTCTTTGCTCCCCCAGAAAGGCGTAGGCAGCATCAGGCGGGATTTCGAGCAAACATGCCTGTTATAGAACAAATTGCTAACGACCCAATTTATAGACCACCCAGAGAAGAAGTTAACTTAGGGGCCAGGGCACCAAGGTTAGAAGCCCCAATAATCCCAGGCCCACAAAGAGAAATTATGGAACCAGGGGCAAGGGTCGAAAGGCTAGAAGCCCCAGAGTTTCGAGAAGAACAACCTAGGGGAGTTGTCTTGGTTGGTCGAAATCAAGATGCCGATGCTGTCGTTCATAGAATTCGAAACGATAACATCTTGGCAGAAAACAATCTAACCACCATGATAGAGAGAGTCATGGCCCAGAATGGCCTCAACACAGGAATGAGAAGGCCAAATTATGCTTCTCCTATATTGGATTGCATAATGCATACTGATTTACCAAGGGGATATAAAGTCCCTAAATTTACAAAGTTCGCTGGGGATACCAATGAGTCAACAGTCGAACACATAACGAGATATCTAACCGAAGCGGGAGATATAGCCAATAATGAAGATCTCAGGATCAAATACTTCCCAAGTTCCTTGACTAAAAACGCCTTCACATGGTTTACCACTTTGCCTCCTGGGTCCATTGATACTTGGGCTCTCTTGGAGAGATTATTCCATGAACAATTTTACATGGGACAGTCGAAAATAAGCTTGAAGGAATTGGCCAGTGTTAAGAGAAAGTTCACCGAACCCATAGATGATTATCTGAATAGATTTAGGCTTTTGAAATCCAGATGTTACACAGTAGTGCCTGAACATGAGTTAGTCGAAATGGCCGCTGGTGGCTTGGATTACTCTATTCGAAAGAAACTAGACACTCAATATTTGAGGGATATGGCTCAGTTAGCCGATAGGGTTCGACAGGTCGAAAGGCTAAAGGCCGAAAAAGCCAGAGTCTTTAAGAATAGCAAGAAAGAAAGGATTTCCTAGTTGGGACTGAGGAAGCAGAAGAATATCCTGAATTCGAATTCGAAGAGGTCGAAATCGACCTCGCTGAATTAAAACAGGCTCCGCCTTATTCCTGCAAATTATTGGTTTCCACAAAAGGGAAAGAGATTGTTGAAAATGAGAAAAGTGACAAATTCCCAAAGAAGGTTTATACCTTCGATGTCACTAAATGTGACGAGATTTTTGACTTACTTGTCAAAGATGGCCAACTAATTGTGCCATCAAATGTCAAAATACCTCCTTTGGATCAGAGAAAGAAGAGAGGATTTTGCAAATATCATAGTTTCCTAGGCCACAAAACCTCCCAATGTTTTCTTTTCAGGGACCTAATTCAAAACGCAATCAAAGATGGCAGACTAAAGTTTGCTGATATGGTGAAGATGAAAGTGGACGAAGATCCCTTGGACGTCGCAGACACCAACTACTCCGAGCCTGCATGCATTGGAGAGATCAACATGGTGGAAACTGATCAAAGCGACGCCCTAACAGTAGAGAAGGGTACTGAAACTGAAAACTGGGTGATGGTCGAAGTCAATAAGGAGGTCACTGAAGACATCCAGAATACGCCAGAGACTTCGATTGCCGCACCTGTAGCTGTTGCAAGAGAAACCCAGGCTACTGAAGGCCAGGGAAATCAAAACCAAGAACTAACACAAGTCACTGAAGGCTTGAGGCTGGAATTGGAGAAAGTCCAAATCACGAAGCCAATTTCCCCTCAGAAGGAAATATGGGACACTATAGGGGAACCCAGTGGAAAATTTGACTATTTGGTCAAATATTCTGCCCCAGAGAGTTCGAAGGTTCATATTAAGGATATAAAGCCCACAGGATGGGGCGATGATGAGGCTAAGGGGGAAGATGTTGAGATAAATATGGTGGATATGGAAAGGCCTCGCTCTGAGATGGAGGAAGTAGAAAAATACTTAGAAAAAGAAAAGTATAGAATGGAGGATAATCACACTGGAGATGCTAGTCTCAAGGATTACCTCATGAAATGCCACAAAGGAGATTCAGGCATGATATTGTGCCCTAGGTGCAGCATCCTCTGCAATCAAAGAATCGCTGCGAATTTCGAAAGGGTACAGAGGACTCGAACTGGCAACAATTGGCGCCAGGATAACCAGCTTTTTAGGTGTTATCCCAATGCTGGAGAAAGTTTGCTGGAATTTGTGTTTCGCTGCTACGAAGGGGCAACCAAGTGCTTGATTTGCCCAAGGTGTTCTGCTGTGTATGACCAAAGCATGGCCAGAGCCTTCGAAACGATTCCCTTCGCCCCTTGCTGGAACCATCAAGAAACTGTCCAGATGGGCCCACGTTTCGACAGCAGACACAAACAACGAAGGCCTGATAGCCCTCACCCCAAGGCTGGTCGAAGAGTGACTTTCAAACTCCCTGCTGAAGTGCCAACCGATAGATGGTTACAGGTCAGAAATGACAAAGGCAAAGATAGATGGAGAAACGCTGAACGAAATGCACGCCATGCTGTGACATACAGAAGGCAATTCAACACAGCAAAAAGGGAGGAGGCGAGATTAGAAAATTACAAAGGAAGGAACCCCATGTCAAGATCCCAGTGGCGCAGACAGCAAAGGATTCGAAAGGCTGAGAGGGAAGCTGTGGCAAACAAAGGGGTTACTTCAACAAAGAACCAAGGTGAATCTAGCACCAACAAACCAAAAAATCAAATTGAAGACAAACCTCCAGTCAATAGGAGGCTTTTCTCTGAAGTACAACGCGATGAACCAAAGGAATACACTCCAGGCCCAGAAGAGGACGAAGATATGATAACAGATAACTTCGAATTGGAGGGGGAGTCTTCATTCAACCTGAACTGTAACGTGGTGTCTGTGCTTCCCTGCGAATTTGGGCAGGAAACCGAAATCGATGAATATGAGGAGGAAGACACCACAGATTTGATGAAACATAGGCCTGTGTGCTACTATGTGATGGACAATGGGGCTGTTGAGGAACAAAATGCGTTCTTCGAACGTCCAGAACCTGCTATGAAGAACCATCTCAAGCCACTTTTTATTCGGGCGAAAGTTGGTGTCCATGGTGTGAACAAAGTTCTAGTGGATGGGGGTGCTACAGTCAATTTGATACCCCATTTCATGCTAAAAAGATTACAGATCCGCGAAGGAGACATCAAGCCCCATAATATGGTTCTGTCCAATTATGAGGGAAAAGTGGGCAAAACACTGGGAGTGGTCCAGTTGGAATTGACAATAGGCTCAAGCTGTAGGCCCACCATGTTTATGGTGATCGAAGCCAAGGCCAACTATAACTTATTGCTGGGAAGGGAGTGGATCCATGGCGTGGGGGCAGTTCCTTCGTCAATGCACCAGCGACTAGTTCTGTGGAGAGATGATGGAATCGTGGAAAACATCGAAGCAGACCAGAGTTACTTTATGTCAACGGTCAATTTAGTTGACAAGAGGGATTATGATAAAAATCTGGCAAAGATTGCTCCGTGTGTTCCAAATGATGAGATTAATGAAACCAGAAACGCCCACTACTACATGACCCTTCGCCATGATGGCCTTTACTGGGATAGAACAATAATCAGTGAAGAAGAGGGAGTCGAAAGCACTATACAAAAACGGCCAGCGGGCTGGGACTTCGACAACCTTATCCATGACTGAGTCCACTTTTTTCGAAAGGATTTCGGCCTATATGGCTGAGAACGAATCAAAAGCGGCCATAGAGGCTGAAATAAATAAATCAACTATAAAGATGAACGAAGTAAGTGGGGATGGCTCGAAATGCTCACCCTTCGAAGAGTTTGAGATGGATCAAAGGTTGGATGCCATCTATGATAAAGAACCCTTAGGCTTCGAAAGGGACCCCATAAACTCAAGTGCCAAAATGTTGGCACAAGATCCACTCGAAGAAGTCAACTTAGGGGATGAAAAAACGAAAAGAATAACCTACATAAGTGCAAAACTTAGCCCAGGCCTCAAGAAGGAAGTAATCGAAGTCCTCAAGGATAATAAAGATTGCTTCGCATGGGATTATGACGAGATGCCTGGTTTAAAGAGGGAGTTGGTCGAACATAGACTGCCAATCAAAGATGGCAAGAGGCCTATCAAACAAACTCCCAGAAGATTTGCACCAGCGGTTCTCACAAAAATTAAAGTTGAGATCGAAAGGTTGCTGCGTTGCAAATTCATCAGAACAACAAGGTACGTCGAATGGTTAGCAAACATAGTACCTGTTATTAAGAAAAATGGTTCTTTAAGAATTTGCATAGATTTTAGGGATTTAAACACTGCAACCCCTAAAGATGAATATTCCATGCCTGTGGCAGAAATGCTAGTAGATTCTGCTGCAGGGTTCGAATACTTGAGTATGTTAGATGGATACTCTGGGTATAATCAGATTTTCATTGCTGAAGAAGATGTTGCAAAGACATCATTTCGTTGCCCAGGAGCCTTAGGCACCTACGAATGGGTGGTGATGCCTTTTGGTTTAAAGAACGCTGGGGCAACTTATCAAAGGGCAATGAATTCAATTTTTCATGATTTCATTGAAACCTTCATGCAGGTGTATATTGATGATATAGTCATCAAATCTATATCTGCAGAAACACATTTGCATCATTTGAGCCAATCATTCGAGCGAATGAGAAAACATGGCTTAAAGATGAATCCCCTTAAATGTGCATTTTTTGTGCAGGCTGGAGATTTTCTTGGTTTTGTGGTTCACAAGAAAGGGATTGAAATCAACCAGAACAAAACCAAAGCCATAATGGAGACGAAAGCACCTACGTCAAAAAGGGAATTGCAATCTCTGCTAGGGAAAATTAACTTCCTCAGAAGATTCATTTCGAACCTGAGTGGAAGAACCCAAGCTTTCTCTCTGTTACTTCGTCTAAAGCAAGGCCAAGCCTTCGAATGGAACGAAGCTCACCAGGAGGCATTTGACAGGATAAAAGAATACCTTTCTCAGCCTCCTATTTTGTCTCCACCTTCATGGGGGAAGCCCATGAGATTGTACATATCTGCCTCTGAAGTTAGTATAGGTAGTATGCTAGCACAAGAAGATAACAATGGCATCGAAAGAGCCATATACTATTTAAGTAGAGTGCTAAATGATGCAGAGACCAGATATAGAAATTTAGAAAAGCTATGTCTCTGTTTGTATTTCTCTTGTATGAAACTCAAGTATTATATAAAACCTGTTGATGTTTATGTTTCATCTCATTTCGATGTTATTAAACATATGCTTTCAAAACCAATAATGCATAGCAGAGTTGGTAAATGGGCTTTAGCCTTAACAGAATATTCTTTGACTTTCATGCCTTTAAAAGCTATGAAAGGTCAAGTGATTTCTGACTTCATTGTGGACCATTCGTTGGTTGAGCAGACTGTCATGAGTTACGTCGAAATGCAACCATGGAAATTGTACTTTGATGGTTCAACCCACAGGAATGGAAGTGGCGTTGGAGTCCTTCTGATTTCTCCTGAAGGAATTCCAACAAAATTCAAGTATAAATTAGATGGTCCTCATTGCTCGAACAACGAAGCTGAGTATGAAGCGCTCATTGTTGGACTTGAAGCTTTGTTGGAATTGGGGGCAACCAGAGTCGAAATTAAAGGAGACTCTGAATTAGTGGTCAAACAAATCACAAAGGAATATAAGTGCATAAAGGAAAACTTAATGGTATACTTCGTCATAGTCAATAGGCTATTGAGGAAATTTGAATACATGGATATTCAACACATACCAAGAATAGAGAACCAAGAAGCAAATGACTTAGCGCAGTTGGCTTCGGGTTATAAAGTGTCTACCAAGAACTTTAAGGATTTAGTTGAATTAAGGGGTAGAGTTATGGCTACTAGATTCACACCATCGGATCTGGAAAGTATGAAATTGGGATATGCTGAGAAACAGGGATTCGAAATATTAGCCATAAATACTTTGTCAGATGTAGATTGGCGAAGTCCACTGAAGAGTTATTTAGCAGACCCAACTCTAAACGTGGATAGAAAGACAAAATACAGAGCATTGTCATATCTCCTCATGGGGAACGAATTGTTTAAAAAGACCCAAGAGGGTGTATTATTGAAATGCCTAGGAGAAAGTGAGGCATATTTAGCATTGTCAGAAGCCCATAATGGGGCATGTGGGGCACATCAAGCAGGCCATAAAATGAAATGGTTGTTATTTCGATACGGCTTGTATTGGCCTAGCATGCTCAAAGATTGCATAGACTTTGCTAAAGGATGTGAGGAATGTCAGAAACACGCAGGGATTCAACATGCCCCTGCAAGTGAGTTGCATTCGATCATCAAACCATGGCCATTTAGAGGATGGGCATTGGATTTGATAGGAGAAATAAATCCTGCTTCGTCCAAAGGACAGAAATACATCTTGGTGGGAATAGATTATTTTACCAAATGGATCGAAGCTATACCACTGATAGTTGTTGATCAAGAGGCTATTATTGAATTTATACAAAAGCACATTATCTTTAGGTTCGGATTTCCAGAGAGCATAACGACAGACCAAGGCTCTGTGTTTACTGGTAGAAAGATGCAAGGATTTGCCCAAGAAATGGGGTTTAGATTGCTAACATCAACGCCATATTATGCTCAAGCAAACGATCAAGTCGAAGCAGCAAATAAAGTAATAATAGGATTAATCAAGAAGCATATTGGCAAAAAGCCAAGAAACTGGCACAAAACTCTGGACCAAATATTATGGGCTTGTAGAACATCTCCTAAGGAAGCTACTAACACTACGCCTTTCCAACTCACATTTGGTCATGATGCAGTGTTGCCAGTAGAAATTCATCTACAATCAGTTCGAATTCAGAGACAAAACGAAATCCCAGCTGCATTATATTGGGAAATGATGATGAATGAATTAGTTGAGTTGGACGAAATTAGATTACATGCATTGGAAATTTTGATGAGACAAAAAGAAAGAGTGGCCAGAACATACAATAAAAGGGTGAAGAAAAAAGTATTCATTATTAATGACTTAGTTTGGAGAGTCATATTGCCTATGGACAAGAAGAATAAAGCATTAGGTAAATGGTCACCTCATTGGGAAGGACCTTTTCGAATATTAAAAGTATTCTCAAACAATGCATACGAAATCGAAGAACTGGTGGATGATAAACGTATCCTAAAGGTTAATGGGAAATATTTAAAGAAATATAAGCCACGCCTGCAGGAGATTCGAATAGTAACAACGTAACCAAGATGTTATAAAAGGTCAAAATGGCAAGATAAAATGCCAAAATGGCGTTGTTCGAATATTACATATAAGAAACCAAAATTGTAGTCAAATAAACATCAAAATCTAGAAATAAGAGTTATTTTTCAATCGATTGAAAGTGCTTCGAAATGATTCAAGCTTCTGCTGAGCGAAACGCCTGGCTCCTTCCAAGGTTGCCACTTCTCCTTTAAGTTGTTCTGCAGTCTCCATTTCTGCAAGCCCCTGGTTGAGAAGCTCTTCGAATTGGTTACCAGCAGTATTGGTTTCGAAGGCTATTTGTTGTTCTTTAGCCTCCTTAACCTTCTGTTGAAGTTCCAGAATCTTCCTTTCCCAAAGAAGTATGGACTCAGCTCGAGCCTCATAATCAGTTTTCGCCTGCTTCAGATGCATAGCTTGATCCTCAGCTTCTTGAGAGAGTTTCGAAGCTTGTTCATAAGCAGCATCCATGGCAATGCGTTTCTCTTGAACCTTCTTGGCAACAGATTCGTCTTGGAGAAGGTAACCAGTTACGTTGTCCAGCAAAGCCTGAAGATCGAACAAGAGAGTACTAACTGGCAAGGAGCAGGTAGAAAGATTGACCTTTGTAAGCAGCTCCTTCATAGTATAGCAAGCAGTACTATCTTGCTTGAGCACTTCGAATATATCCACATTGAGAATTGTTTTCCTAATTTTATTAAGAAGTACAATTCTTTCATCTGTGGGAAGAGGATAGCTGGTCGAACTTGTGCCAGCCCTAGCAAGTGGGACGTCCCTCTGAGCCAACTTTGCCTTCATGTACCCAATAAGGTCATTTCGTCTCAGAAGTGCCAGTTCCTCGTCAGTCATTCGAGACAAAGAGGATTGAGGGAGTTCCACATGTAGGGGAGCCACGTCCATTTCAACCTCCATGGGTTCGTTGGTTGCATTACCATCCCCTTCATTCGTTTCGTGCTCTTGGTCTTCTTCATCCTCATCCAAGTCCACCACTTCGATGCCTTCCCTTTCACTGCTATTTGCGTTGGACTCCGTCCCAGCAGTCGAACCGTCATTGGCATTCTCCTCCTCAGACTCTTCGTCTGTAGATTCTTCGTCTCTTTGCCCAGAATCAACTTTCTCTCCTTCAGTTTGGGTGTCCTTTGGGTCCTCTTGAAGAGTTTCAAGAGGGGACTTTTGAAGAGAGGCTCTTTGCAAATCCTCTGCAGATGTTTGAAGTGGTGTTTCGTTTGTCTCTTTTAGAGGAATGGAGGTACCTTGATCATCCTGCTGTTCAGAAGTTCCAGTCAGAACCGCCATATTAGACGAACCTTTATTCTGAACGAGGTTGCTGGAATCTCCTTGAGGAGAGGAGTTGAGTGGAGCAGCAACTTTGGATGGTGAGTTCGAAGTAGTGGAAGCTGGATTCAAGATGTTCTGCAAGGAGCAACAGAATGTTAAAAAACATTCACCAAGGTAATAAGAAGTTATTATTGTCAAAAAGATTTAAAGGTTCAATTTACCTGTGGACTCTCGGAGGAGAGGTTACTAGCTATACGTTCCAACATTGTATTGGAGGTCGAAGGTGGGTTTTTGGATTTGGGTGAGGGAGCAGCATCCCTGGAATCAAGTCCAGAGACACTAGTTGGAACGGTACTTTTCGAAATATCTTTCTTTGGCTTCTTCTTCGAAGCAGTTGTTAAGTTTCCTCCAGCCTTGGGATCTTCCCCAGTGGTGCTTGATTTCCGCTTCTTGGGAGTAGTAGGAGGAAGCTTGTTGGTCTGAAAGGATTTAAACGAAGAGTTAGATGCAAACCATAAAACATGAGTGAATTCGAAACATCGAGGCTAAGTGATTACGTTGGAGTTGGAACACTGGTTGTTGTTGGTATTGTTGTTGTTGTTGTGGTTGCAGCAATAGTGGTTGTTTCGGGTGGAGTCACTTTGTCAGTAGTTTCGATGGAGGCTTGAGAGGCACTCCCTTCTTTCGACTTCGAGGCAGCTGTCTTTATCCTGATGGCTGAAAATCGAAACAATTAAAGCAAAGGTTAAAGATATGGAAAATAAAAGACGTTTGGGATTTTCCCAAGCATTCGCACCTGTGCCTTGATCAGATTTAATTGACATGGCAGAAAGGTCGTATCGAAGGTATCCTGGGAAATCATGAAGCCAGTCTCGAGCCCATGTCACAGTCTCAGATGGCTTTGGTTTCCTTTGAAGATGTTTGAACATCTCTTTGCAAGTGAACCACCAAGGATATGGGGGAAACCAAGCCAGAGCCAGTTCTGAGGTAGGTAATCTGGGAAATTTAGGTGGATGCATTTTGAATGCCAACCTATACCTATCCTCAGGTGACAACCCTTAAGGAAGTTTTAACTTAGAAACTTTTTGTTTAAATTTTTCCTTCAAGGTCTCAGCCGCTTGATGCACAGTGGAGTCCAAGCGCGTGGGGTCATAAGTAGTTTCAAAGTGATTTTGGAAAGCTTTAATCTCTTTGGCATGAGTAAACATACCTTTCTTTGCTGGTACCTGCACATCGAAGGCATCAATTAGTTTCTGTTGAATTGTAAGTGTATCGAACATATAAGTTTGATAAAACTTGGTCCACCATTCCAGAAACCCTTTAGCTGTGAGATGGGTAGGTTCGAAGGTTATCAGCTCAAACTGGGCAAAGCCTTGATATTGTTCTTGCTGTATTTTGGCTTCCCGTGCCTTGAAAGTTCGTCCAGAAGTGATGGCACTCTCAGTTTGAAATAAAGGTTCAGGAATCAGTTGGCATAAGCCAAACTGTTTCGAAACAAAATTTGGTTGGTAAGCAAAAAGAAAAATCTGGTTCTTGGCTGGAGTTATTCTTGAAGAAATGAGTCTAGGTAGCAAAAAAGCTCTCCATACATCCTGAATCTCCTTGCTCTTGATAGCTTCTGAGAGAGCCATGGTGAACCAAGAAGGTCCATAAGCCCTCGAAGCAAAAGGCGCCATGCTCTCTTCGAAGTTGTGCCTTTTGGAGAATATCATGATGTACTTCGAGAATTGGACTTTGAAGTCATCTTTGTCGTCATTTGGAGTTAATCTTCGAAGCCTAGTGCCTTCGACTATCCTATCATTTATCTCAGGATCTTGTTCATCAATGGTGTTGGCGGTTGACAAGGAGGGTTCGAACATGGCATTTAGCCATAGTTGAAGTAACCAAAAAGGGCCAGCCAACAGAATATTCTTGGAGGTATGGGATTTGAGGCTCGAAACAGCTGACCTCAGGCTTTCATAAAGGTCAACTAAGAGCAGTTCACTTAAGCACACTTTTCGATTTTCATGCAAGTCCCTAGCTAGAGGAATGAACCTACTAGCTACCTGTAGGGATCTACTGCAGAAAACGTATCTTGACAGCCATAGGGTTAAGAAAGCAATGTGTTCTACGTCAGACACATTGTCCCCCTCAGCATGGTAATGACTGATAAACTTGGAAAAACTTGCTAGCTTGACTTCGAAGTCAATTATGCTTGAATGTTCTTCGTTGTCGGGGATATAAGTTTCTCCTACTGGCGATAGCCCAGTGATGGCCGCTATGTCGAAGAAGGTTGGGGTGATCATTCCACCTGGGAGATGGAAAGTGTTATAAGTACTGTCCCAGAAATAGAGGGACGCGAATAGCAGAGGGTGGCTGTAGGTGAAACCAGGCTTTGATAGCTTAATCAGGTTATAGATACCTAATTCTTCCCATTGCTGGGATTTCTTAGCTTCTACTTTCTTGAACCAATTTTGATAAGCAGTATCAGAGGTGGGGCAAGATCGAAATGGCTTAAAATTACTTTTTACATAATCCAATACAAAGGGGTCCTTAGGAGGAACAGTTGGGTTTTCTATGGTATTTGAACTAGAAGATTCTATTGCCTTAGGGGCGTCCATTTTGTTAAACAAGGGTTTACAACTATAACAGACTGGGAAAATCGTCCTGGTGTCTTTTAATATTTCAAAAACCGCAAGAGGGCCATTTAAAGCTAACCTCTTACCAGCAACGGTGGTAGGAATGAGTACCTGTGACGCATACAACATTTCTTTTTCCTTTGAAATCATCTGAGGGGCAAGAACGGATTGACCTTGGTGAGTGATAATCTTACTTTCCATGGTAGTTCCTGCAGTTTTTCCTTTCTTCTTGGAGACTTTCTTGAGTTGGGATGAAGTAGAAGAAGACATTTTTGAAGGATGTTGAAAGCTTGGGTTTTTTGACGAGAGAAGGAGGGTAAAAGATTCAGAGTGTGAGAAGAAAAGAAAAAGATTAAGTTGGTGATGTTTTATAATGGGGAAGTTTAAGCATCCACTGAATAAGGGTGTGATACGTGGAAATCATGGGTTGGTGTGATGAAGAGGTGGCGTAAAGTCAACATGGGTAATAGGCGTGATTTAAAGATAATCATTGTTTGTAACTGCACCATACTGTGAAGTGGCTCCAGGCGGTTAAGGAATCCAAAAAGCGCTATGATTGACGTGACTGGAGTCAAATGCATTAAATGTTACGATGATTCGAAGGTCACATTAAAATCTTGTGTAGATGTTTAAAATAGGTATTTCTCAGAGAAATCGAAATACATATTTTAAAGGGGCAATTTGTTGGCTGAAGATTTTGATAATATTATTAGAAGCCAAATGAACTAAACGTTTCGATCGAAATGAGGTAAAGCGTCATGTTTTGAAGTAGCAGAAGCAGTGTTTCGAATAAGCATGTCAAAGCTGGAGCTTCGAGTGGCAATTATGGGAACATATCTAAAGAAGTCTCGAAATAACAACAAGGCTGTGTCTGGGAAGTGCGTTCGAAACGGAGAAGTACCAAAGCATTTGAAATTCAAATGGAAGCGGCATATTCGAAGTTTGAAATTTATGTGCTGGAGCATTTGGAGACACGTGGAAAGAAGAAAGAGGCATTGTTCTGCATGTTCTGAACGTGGCATAATCCTATAGCAAGACCGTTATGGTCGAATTAGTATAAATAGAAGTCTTAGTATTAGGATTTCGTGTGTCATATCTATTGTACTAAATACTCAGTAACATTCAAACTACCACATGGCAAGGGAAACGAATGCAAGAACAATGTACGTATGATAGCACCATAAATTTATGATTTAATGAAAACCTTTTACCATTTCCAGCACTTTCCTTTATCTTTCTGTCAAATAACATTTATAAGTTTTCTCATTTACAGTCTTTTCACTTCGAAATCTCTTCATTAAAGTTTTACATTTCAATGCTTTCTTCACTTTTCAAGCACTTTACATTTCAGAAAACTGTCATACTTTCCATGCCTTTACCTTCAAGCTTTATCCTTCGAACACCTATTTTTACTTAAAGTCATTTACAGATTTCTTGCATTAAACGCTTTCTTCATATTTCAAACCTTTTACGTTCCAGAACATCCTTTACATTAACTGTTTTTTTAATTCGAAACCATTTACTTGCCTTTTATGCAATTTTACATGTCTTTACAATTAACATTTATTCATGCAACTTAGTTTCGTACACGCACATTTTGATTACATCTTTAGACCCTTAAGAGAGAAATCGAAATAAGCCAAACACCTATACAACACTCAAATATCAACCATGAATATCTGTTCGATCATGAGAGTTACCCTAATGACCAAGGAATCCTAGGATCAATCTAGTCGATCCTGTGAGTTACCAGAGGAATTGAATAACAGTCAGAAAGATTATTCGATAGTTTGGAAGACTAGCGGTTGTTTACCAGAAATCACTGGAAACAACACCCTGGCGAGATACAGGAATCAGATCTTCGAACTCTTCAGACGTGCCCTGGCAAGATACAGGAATCGAGTATGGAATATATTCTTCAACAGATACACCCTGGCAGGATACAGGAATCAGATCTTCAAACTCTTCAGACGTGCCCTGGCTGGATACATGAATCGAGTCCGGAAATAGTCGCTCAACAAATACACCCTGGCAGGATACATGAATCGGATCTTCAAACTCTTCAGACGTGCCCTGGCTGGATACAGGAATCGAGTCCGGAAATAGTCGCTCACAGATATGCCCTGGCTAGCTACAGGTATCGAATCTGGAATTGCGACAGTTGATAGTAATCATCTTTGTATTGACTTTTGTCCTGAAAAGACAAAACGTTAGTTGTATGCGATGTCATGCTGTATGAAATGCGTGATGTTCTCAAAATAAATGAGATTGTATGTTCATGATGCGTATGTGCATGCTATAATGTATGAATATGTGATGTTTATGGATTTTTGTCTAGGAAAATAAATCCTTGACGGGTGCCGGGAAGTTAACTCCTGGGCTGATGTCAAAGAGTAGAGTTCTTCGTTTCCGCTGGGGATGATGATTGCAAGAATACCGGTAAGAGAAGATGACTCCGTTAGGGAATAAACTTGGCGAATAGATTACTCTGCGGGGAGTTACTCTGTGGGAAGAGAGACACTTTGCTGAGGTTGACGATAATTCCGCTGGGGATACCATTGTTAAGTTCTGTTGGAAGATTGGATGAACTCCGCTGGGGATGGGAAGACTTCGCCGGGAACGATTTTTCTGTGGTTTTTAGCTGAGGATAACCCAGTTATATCCTGGCGGGGAAATAACCTTTGAATAAAACCGGGGAGACGCGTTCGCTCTGCAGGGGATAAGCTTCCAGAATCTACTGGGGATAAGCTTACTACTGGGGAGATTGATTGAACTCTCCTGGGGGAACCTTTCAGCTTGGACTGGGGAATGGCTCCATTGGATGTCTGATATTCCACCGGGGAACAATCTTATATTAAGACTGCCGGGGATGCTTGTTAAGAATGTTTGTATACTCCGCTGAGAAATGTTGAGATCTGCTGGGGATACCCAATTTCCTTAAGGCTGACAGTATATTAACTCTGCTTGGGGAGTAAATTGCTGACTTGCTGGAGATACCGTGCCTTGTAGGGCTTTTGAGAGACCAACTCTGCTCAGGGAGAGTATTGCTGATTTTGGTCTTACTCTGCGGGGAGTGAAGGTATCTGGGTTACATTCTTCAGCCGAACTTACCTTGGTACCTTGGTGGACAGAGCAACTAGATTGCTTAGACAACTCATTATTGCCCCTGTTTCTGATGTCATTTGTAATTAATCCTTTGTTTCGCATGCAAATATTTATGAGTTAGAAATTAGTGTCAAATGCATATATCAAAAATTGAACATTGGACGTTCTTCGCAAGACAAAACAGAAAAGGGAAAAACAATTGGAAATTGGTCTGAAAAGTGAATTCATATTGATTTTTGAATTTGCCTGTAAATAGGCGTTTATGTACAAGAGGCTGACGTCCTAGTAAGAGTACACCGCCGAACAACAGAGTTTATACAATTTTGTGAAAAAGGAAAACAAAACAGCTATGTGAAAGGAATAATCCCACTGGGTTCCAACTCTGCTATCGTCTTTATATCTTCGAGCGTCTTATCACTTTGCTGCTCAGTTGAAGATGAAGCTGACTGATCGATGCCGTCTGGACTTGATGTTGATACCAGATTCTGGATGCAAGGTGATCCAATGAGACATAGTATTACGCTTTAATCCCTAACTTTTGCCTGGACCGCCCTTTCGGGTTTTTAGTCCACCGGGATACCCATTTTTTCCCAAGCCGCCTTTTCAGGTTTTCGACTTGCCGGGTGTACAAATTTTTTTCATTTCATCCCTCATTTCGCTCGAACCCTTTTGGTTCGCCGGGAAGCCCTAATTTTTGCCTAGGTATGTCAACCTAGCGGGTCTTTTATCATGCGTAGTATCTTTTTACTATGTCTGCATTGGCAGGGTGAGGAAGGTCGTCACCATCCATGGTGGTTAGAATCATGGCTCCTCCTGAGAAGACATGCTTAACCACAAATGGCCCTTCGTACGTAGGGGTCCATTTTCCCCTGGGATCACTTTGAGGAAGAATGATGCGCTTGATTACCAGGTCCCCAACTTGATACTCTTGTGGTCTGACTTTCTTGTTAAATGCCCTGATCATCCGTTTTTGGTACGTTTGACCATGACAAATAGCAGTGAGTCTCTTTTCATCAATTAGATTTAATTGATCAAGTCGGGTCTGGATCCAGTCATCTTCGCTCAAGTCTGCATCCTTCATTATCCGGAGAGAGGGTATCTGGACTTCAATCAGCAAGACTGCCTCCATGCCATAGACCAAGGAAAAGGGAGTTGCCCCGGTTGACGTTCTTGCTGAGGTACGGTACCCATGAAGAGCAAACGGTAACATCTCGTGCCAATCTTTGTACGTCACTGTCATCTTCTGCACAATCTTCTTGATATTCTTATTAGCTGCTTCTACAGCCCCATTCATCTTCGGTTGGTAAGGAGATGAGTTGTGGTGCTGTATTTTAAATTGCTCACAGAGCTCAGTGATCATCTTGTTGTTAAGATTGGTACCATTGTCCGTAATGATCCTTTCCGGGACGCCGTATCGACAGATCAGGTTATGCCGAATGAACCGTGCCACGACATTCTTGGTTACTGTAGCGTAGGAAGCTGCTTCAACCCACTTTGTAAAGTAATCGATTGCCACCAGGATAAAGCGATGCCCGTTGGATGCCGTAGGTTTAATCTCGCCGATCATATCGGTGCCCCACATTGCGAAAGGCCAAGGTGTGGTCAAGACATTCAGAGGAACTGGAGGGACGTGCACCTTATCTGCATATACCTGGCACTTATGACATGTCCGAGAATGTTGGTAACAGTCGGCTTCCATTGTGGACCAGAAATATCCTGCCCGAAGGATTTTCTTTGCCATGGTGTGTCCACTGGAATGTGTTCCGAAGGTACCTTCATGCAGTTCTGCCATGATTCTTTCTGCTTCAGTCTTATCCACACAACGCAGTAAGGTTGAATCATGGTTTCGCTTATATAGAATGCCATTGCTGAGGAAGAACTTTGCTGCGAACCTTCTCAGGAACTTTTTATCATTGATGGATGCACCTTCAGGGTATTCTTGAGCTTCCAGATATCTCTTCACCTCATGATACCAGGGTTTTTCAGTTACTGTCTCAGCCTCAAGATCACAAAAATATGCAGGTTCGTCCAGTTTCCAGATAATGATCCAGGGAGCCTCATTGTCCCACTTGACTTTGAACATAGAATACATCGTAGCCAACGCGTCTGCCAACTGATTCTCCTCTCTTGGGAAGTGTTCAAAAGTTATCTCTGAAATGGGGATCAATGTCAACACACATTCTCTGTAAGGAATAAGATTCGGATGTTTCGTATCCCACTCGCCTTTGATCTGATTGATCACGAGAGCGGAATCTCCGAAGACCCTCAGAAACTTGATCCTTAAGTCAATCGCAGCTTGAAGACCCATGATACACGCCTCATACTCCGCCATGTTGTTGGTGCAGTTGAAACACAGCCGGGCAGTGAGGGTAGTATGAGTGCCTTGAGGGGATATGATCACAGCGCCGATACCGTTACCCAAAGCGTTGGAGGCTCCGTCAAAGTGCATAGACCATCAGGATGCTTCCTCAGGTCCTTCATCCGGTCCAGGTACTTCACAATCAGTCACTATCATGATGCTCTCGTCTGGAAACTCGAAGTTCATTGACTGGTAGTCATCCACTGCCTGGTGTGCCAAGTCGTCTGCCAATACACTTCCATTGATAGCTTTCTGAGTCGTGTACTGGATGTCGTATTCTGTCAAGATCATCTGCCATCTTGCTATTCTTCCGGACAGAGCAGGCTTTTCGAAGATGTACTTGATCGGATCCATTTTTGAAATCAACAAAGTAATGTGACTCAGCATATATTGTCTCAGCCGGCGAGCAGCCCATACCAAAGCGCAGCAAGTTTTCTCGAGCAGTATCGGGTCTCACAGTCGGTAAACTTTTTGCTAAGGTAATAAATGGCGTGCTCTTTTTGGCCAGACTCGTCATGCTGCCCCAGCACACACCCCATTGAGCTGTCAAGTACTGTCAAGTATAATATTAGAGGTCTCCCTTCAACCGGTGGCATAAGAATGGGTGGTTCTTGGAGATACTCTTTGATTCTTTCGAAAGCGGCCTGACATTCATCATTCTAACATACTACTTGATCTTTCTTCAGTAGTTTGAAGATTGGTTCACAGGTAGCAGTTAGGTGCGAGATGAATCGGGCAATGTAGTTCAGACGTCCTAGAAATCCTCTGACTTCTTTCTCTGTCTTAGGAACTGGCATCTCTTGTATGGCCTTAACCTTGGCAGGGTCCACTTGAATACCCTTGTCGCTCACGACGAAGCCTAGCAACTTTCTAGATCTTACCCCAAATGTGCACTTCTTTGGATTCAACCTTAGCTTGTATAGCTTCAGATGGTCAAACAGTTTCTGCAGATGGTCAAGGTGCTCCTCCTCTGTTTGAGACCTTGCAATCATATCGTCGACGTATACTTCAATCTCATGATGGATCATGTCATGAAACAAAGCAACCGTGGCACGTTGGTAGGTTGCCCCAGCATTTTTCAACCCGAATGGCATGACCTTGTAGCAGAAGGTGCCCCACTGAGTAACAAAGGTAGTCTTCTCCATGTCTTTAGGAGCCATCTTGATTTGATTATAACCTGAGAACCCATCCATGAAGGAGAACACTTTGTGCTGAGCAGTATTGTCAACCAGAACGTCGATGTGAGGTAGGGGGAAGTCATCCTTGGGGCTCGCCCTATTCAAATCCCTGTAGTCAACACACATTCTGACCTTACCATCTTTCTTAGGCACCGGAACCACGTTGGCAACCCACTGAGGGTAAGAAGTCACTGCTAGAAAACCGGCATCAAATTGTTTCATAACCTCAGCTTTGATCTTCTCGGACATCTCTGGACGCATACGGCGGACCTTCTGTTTAACTGGAGGACAATCTTCCTTGGTAGGCAGGTGATGGACCACAATGTCGTTATCCAACCCAGGCATGTCTTCGTAAGACCAGACAAAGATTTCCATGTAGTCATGCAGCATCTGGATCAGCCGTTGTTTCACACTGAGCTCTAGATTAGCACCAATCTTGACTTCCTTTCTGTCTGTCTCAGTACCCAGATTTACCGTTTCCACTGGCTCTTCATGTGGTTGAATGGCCCTCTCTTCCTGGAGTAACAGTCTTGCAAGTTCGCCAGGCACTTCGCAATCATCTTCCCCTTCGTCTTCGGCTAAGTTGATCGGATTTTCAAAGTCATAACTGGCAGTAGCAGAGTCGTTACCAGTGAGATCCAAAGTGGATTGAAACCTGTACGAGTGAGTGTGTGTAAATACAACTATTTTGCAATATATAAAGAAAGAAAGAAAGGGAGCGCAAGATTTGAAATGTGAAAAACGTCCAATGCTTTTATTCATGATATATGAAAGTGACAAACAAAAGCCCTCACAAATAAAACCACGGTGCCCCGGGTAAGACACTGGGCCATAAAGTTTCAAATTATTGTTTATTATAAATCCAAAACAAAGAAGTTCATTACTGGGTGACAAAAGTAATAGGTGTAAAGTCTTTTGCAGTCCAGTTTCTAGGTCCACCGTTGGTTGCCGGGTAGATCCAGCTGTCAAACTCGGATTCTTCCACTTCGTCTTTATCCCCGATAGCATTCACTCCTGGATTGGTGATGAGCACAGGAGGTCTTCCAATCCTTGCCTTGCGCACAACCTTCTGAGCTTCTGCAGTGAAACCCAAGCCAAATTTGTCAGTCTTTGGAGTAAAATCAGGGAGCCTGCCCCAGTTTGCACATTCACCTTTTTCAATCACAGCCCGGGCGTCCTTTAAGGAGGCCATCTTCAAGGGAGAACCCTCTTCAGCCACTGCTTCTACTGCTGCCAATGTTTGTGGCACCTCTTCAAAATGTTGAAAGGGGGTCTCAATGAACTCCCCGTCCATTTCCATGTACCTGAAGGAGTTGAGGTGGCTGACCATGTATTCCTCTTCCCCTTGCACTGTTACAATCTTCCCCCTGACCGGGTATTTGAGCTTCTGATGTAAAGTTGAAGTCACAGCTCCAGCCTTGTGGATCCACGGGCGACCCAACAAACAAGAATAGGATGGACGGATGTCCATCATATAGAATTTTGAATCAAAGACCTGTGAACCAACCCTGATCGGGATGTCAACCTCACCATGTACCATCCTTTTGGACCCATCAAAGGCCCGGACAACAATGTTACTTGGTTTGAGCTCTAAACCCTCACAGTCCAGCCTGTCTAGAGCCTTCTTGGGTAGCACGTTTAGTGAAGAACCAGTGTCAACCAGCACATGAGCAAGAGTAGTGCCCCTGCATTCAATGGAGACATGCAGGGCATCATTATGGTTCTTCCCCTTGGTCGTCAGATCAGCATCAGAGAAACCCAGGCCATTATCAGCGGTTAAGTTGGCCACACAGTCGGTGAATTGATCAGCAGACGTCTCTTGACGCACGTGGGCCGTTTTCAGGAAAGCAATCAGGGCCTTGGCATGGGCCTCTGAACACAGCAACAGTGATATCATGGAGATTTTGGAGGGGGTGTGCCCCAGTTGTTCAACGATGTTGAAATCACTCTTCTTTATAATTTTGAGGATCTCTTCCATTTCTTGCTTGGAAGCCTCAACAATGGTCTTTGGTGCCTCCGTCCGGGCAGGCAAGTCAGCAGCAATCCCCTTGCCCCGAGCGTCAGATGACTCGGCAGCAGGGGTTGAAACTTGATTAGGGGGGGAAACAGGCACACTGGCAGGTGTGATGACCAGAGGCCTTTGAATTACTGGAGGAGCGATGTCTGGTGAGAACAGTCTTCCACTACGAGTGACCTTAGCAGGCCCGGTGATGTTGGTGACACCGGTACCAGTGTTGAACTCTTGCTTCACTCCCAGAACATAAACATCTGCCCCATAGTGCCATGGGACAGCTTTATCAGACTTGTAGGGGATGGGCCCCGGAACAGTAATGGTGATGGGAGCAATCTTGTGAACAGGGAAAATTTGGACAGGCTTCTTTGAAGGAGCCTTGGAAGGGTTATTGAAAATGGTAACAATTGAAACTTCTTCAACAGGGGCAGCAGGAACGGCAGTCTTCTTGAACAAGATCTCTTTACTATCCATCAGGTTTTGGACGCCTGATTTCAGCAAAGAACAACCAGCAGTGGAATCAGCACATAAAGGGCAACCTTTGCTACATCCCGGAAATAAACCGGCTAGCAACAGGTTCCTCTTGACGGTCAGCAGCGGAGTAGCAACATCATCCACAGAAGCTACATACAAATCCTCCTCAACAGCATTCACTCTGTGCTGGGGCATGGGAGCGGTCACAACATTTGGCCTCTCGGGCGCCTCGAACTGTATCTCCTTGGCATCAATAAGGTCCTGAACCTTATTCCTCAGGGCCCAACAATCATCAGTAGAATGTCCCGGGCTATCAGAGTGATACGCGCAACAGGCGTTGGGGTTGTATTTCGGAGATGCTGTGTTTACCATCTTTGGAGCCTCTTTGACAGTTACCAGGCTAGTTGACAGCAGTTGCGGCAGGATCTGAGAGAGAGTCATGCTGAGCCGAGTATACTATCGTTTGGGCCTCTCAGCTCTGGGTTGGTTGTACTGTTGTGGAGCAGCAGCAGGCTTAGAAATAACCACCGCGTTGACAGCTTGGCGGAGTTCAGGTTTGTTCTGCTTTCTTGGACCATACACAGCACTGGCCTCCTTCTTGAAGGGCTTCTTTTCAGCATTTGAGGAGGCGCCCTTCTGTATCTTCCCTGATTTTATACCAGCTTCGATCCTTTCACCAGCCAGGATCAGGTCAGTAAACCCAGCAGAGGAATTACCAATGAGATGGTTGAAGAATGGACCAGATAGGGTCCCCAAGAACATGTCCACTAGCTCACAATCTGTTAATGGTGGCTGCACCCTGCCAGCCAGATCTCTCCATTTCTGTGCGTACTCCTTAAAACCTTCACCCGTTCCCAGTGACATACCCTGGAGTTGGGTACGCGTGGGAGCGAGGTCGGAATTATATTGATACTGCTTGTAGAAAGCAGTGGCCAAATCCTCCCAGTTACGAATGTTGGTTCCATCCAGCTGATAGAACCATTCGAGGTGAGTCCCTGAAAGACTCTCCTGGAAGAAGTGGATCCATAAGTTCTTGTCTGCTGTGTAAGGCTGGATCTTCCTTACATAAGAACGGAGGTGCATCTTAGGACAGGAAGCCCCGTCATACTTCACAAAGGCAGGCGCCTTGAACTTGTGTGGGATCACCACCCCAGAAGATAACCCCAAGTCTCCGAAATTCAAACCAGGCACACGTTGAATCTCCATAACATTTAATCTGTCCTCCAGCTGCTTGTACCGGTCTTCAGCAGGAGGGTATTGTTCATCGTTGAAGTCTGTCTCAGTGTCAGAGACCACAGGACTAGGGACCTCTCTCCCTTGGTGACTACCTTCCCCCACAGATGGAGTAGTGCTCTCAGCTTCATTCTGCAATGTGTTCCCGAGTCTGCGCCCAGTGTTGAACAGCACAGTCCTCTTCTTCTTTTTCTTCTTCAGGAACAAAGCCTTCAGCTCTTGTTGTCCTTGAGCCAAGTTCATGACCATCTCCTGAAATTGGGTGTTTTGGGCCTGGAGGGCCTTGATAGCTTGCTTGGTAGTGAGTTCATGATTCATGATGCTTGAGTGCTGAAATAAACAGCGAAGAAGATTAAGCAACCTGTAGAAAAAGGGTACCTGTAATGCATATGATGAATGAAATGCGTATGAATTATGTTTTCAAAGACAATCGGGAATCAACTTTGTAAACAAAAGGAACACACTTTATTAGATTCAAACTTTAAATTGTTCAACAATCTGCCCTTAGGCGTTACAAGAATGAAAATACTGAAAAGGAAATAAAGATGTAAAAGAAACATCCAAAGCCCATCAGTGCTCCCATGGCCTCCTCTTCTCAGTACGGATATAGTCATTCAGGGCCCGCTCGTTCTCCAGTTGCTTGGTCAGCTTCTGGATCTTTTGTTCCTGTTCGTTGAAATTTTCCCGATAATAATCTCGCTCTTCCTGTAGTTGCGCCCAAGATATTTTTAAGGTATCAACATCAATGGGTATCTGAGGAGGGAGAACAGTCGGAGGAACCCCATCTCCATCAGGACCTTCAAGAATGATAGGCCTGACAGCTTTATATGGCATACCTAACTTCTGAGCACGGATGCGGACCCATCTGTAATAGGGTTCCATTGGCAGAGAAGTCTTCAGTCCCAACTCATGTGGGTCAGCTTTGTGAATAAGGAAACAAAGAAGTCTTCACTATCTTTCTGAAACTCAAAACTGATGTGAGGCACTAGCATCTCATGAGGCCCTGTTCTACTGGCTCTTCCAATCTGACGGAGAGCTAAACATGGATTATAAGAGATTCCTCCTTGGGTACCAATCAAAGGAACATTAGGATATTCTCCGCAACGATCAATAACAGCTACCTCATCTAAACCTCTGAGATTCCAAATGATGTCTTTATCAGTGAGAGACATTAACCTATGAGCCCAGCCTCTTCCTTCTTGGTTCTTTAGCACGAACTTGGGGAGGTGCGAAATAAACCACCTCACCAACAAAGGAGTACAACACCACAGAGTTCCTCGTCTTCGGGCAGTACGAGCATAGAGTTGTTGCAGGACATCACCCAAGAGAGTGGGTACAGGGTTCCGAGACATGAAGATCCTTATGGCAGTGACGTTAATGAAGTTATCAGGATTAGGAAACAAGACTAGACCATAGATTAAGAGAGCCAGAATGTCCTCGTACGCCCTGAAGTCTAAGTCATTCCAGAAACTGTTAGCTTTACCAATCAGAAACTTAGCCAAGAAGCCCTTAACTCCGCTTCTAGTCACCCAGTTGTCCATCACTTCCTTGTTGGTCAAAGGAAGGGCTGCTGCAATCTCCTCAGGTCTAAGAGTCTTTTCCCAACCAGTGAAGGGAGCCTGATCCAAGATAGGGATACCCAGCAAATCAGAGAACTCTTCCAGGGTGGGGACCAGCTGGAAGTCTTGAAAGGTGAAGCAGTTGTACAAGGGGTCATAGAACTGGGTCAGGACACTCATCATTTGTTGGTCCCAATTTGAAGTGGCTAAACTGAGAAGAGAACCATGCCTCTGGATGAAGGAAGTAGTGCTTGGAATTCTACTAACCAACTCTTCAAGCAACTCAGGTGGGTGAACAAAGTTGAACCAGATAGTGTTCCTTTGCATAGGCATCATGATGTCCTACAAAACAGAGCAAAGGTGAAACCCTCTTGTCTTTGAAATAGGTCAGTCCTTATGCAGGATACATGTAATGTTTATGATGGCATGATGTTATGATAAAACACACCACAAATATTCACAAAGGCAAACATGATAAGGCACACAAGTCACACAAGACAAGCCCTTAGAGTTTAGGCCAGCATGGGGTCTAGGTATTACCCTCTTTCAGTTTGTTGGTTAAGACCAGTCCTATCAAAAGTAATCGGGTTCTTAGAGGATCCCAATATCATTAACTACCCTCAATCGGTCATAACTCCAGCATCACAATCTTTTCTTGTGGCCAAAACCATCACGAGAGTTTAGCCTCAATGGGTGTAGCATACTGCTACTGTTCTATTGGCCAAGTTGGGTCATTTAAGGTTCTAAGGTCGGTTGGTGCTTAATGACTCCTCAGAAGACCCATATTCTCCTCGTTGCGACACAAGGGATATCGGTACAGACCAAGGTGCCACACCAACGTAGCCACTGCTTCACCCGTGTCGGTCTACGCCGGACAGGTCCCTCACAGCTTATGCTACCTAACAGGGTATCCCCAGATCCGGGTTAGGATCTATGTAACTCCGATGCAGCCCACAATAATAAAGCAAACAAACACAACAATTGAAAACACAAGTATGAGCTATCCTAAGGTACACCTCACTTTAAGTCTCCCCAGCAGAGTCGCCAGTTCTGTGATCGGTGGATTTAGAACTGATTGTTTAACGCTGGTTCACGAAATGTCGCGGAAGCAAGAGTCGCCACCGTCTTTTATGTTCTCCAACATGGAAAGGACAAAAGCACAGCAAAATTCCTTATGAGACAGTTTCTCGGTTCGGGAGGTTGATTTATAGAAAGGGAAGGTGTTAGCACCCTTTCTATCCATGGTTATCCATGGGCTCTTAGATACTTGCTCATTTGTGTTTTCAAAATGTTTGTTTTTCAAAGTGTGAGTGGGTTTGAAAAAGTTTCGTTTAAAGATTTCAGAATGACTCTTGTATCAGTCCTCAAGAGTGTTTGAAAAATTGTTTTGAAAGCTTCTTGAAAGTGTCAGTGTGAAAAGAGTTTTGATTTGTTTTTGAATAGAGCAAGTATCTACGAGTCATCTACCTACCCTAAGGAATTAGGCTGTGTAAATGTCCTTAAGGTAGTGCCATCCCACCATTGAGAGGTAGGTAGCATCACCGTTGGAGATGTTCGGGTCAATTCGTTTGTAGGGACAATGTGGTCACCAGAGCAACAGTAGGATACCTTAGAAGCTACCCTTATGTCCTTGATCCTCTTTTAATCTGAGGCAACCATTTCGAGGCAACTGGATCATGGACATAAGGACTTACTAAAACGTCCTATACTCGACGACCACGTTTCGAAGGTAAGGCAACAGGTGAGGCGTACCCTAGAAGTGGTGTGTGTATTTGTGTGTTATTTTCATGTTAACATTTATCTTTGATCATGGCACGGTGCGCTACGCTTGTTTTTAATCAGCATGCATTCTTTCATACAAGTTAACAGTTAAGTGGGTGCAGAAAGTAAATTGCGGAAACGTAAATCCTACGCTATTACAAGGCGCGGGTCTATACATCGCCAAAAATTACAAAGACCCGTTTTTTAGTTAAATGAGTACGGAAAATAAAATAAAAACAGTAAAAGTCCTAATTACTATTACATGTCCGGAGCAATTACATAATAATCGAACAAATTAAATGCGCGCGAATAAATTAATCGGGAATGTCTAAGGGTGTTGACCCTTTTAAGAAAAGAAATTAATTTCTTTGGTCTTTTTTGTAATTAAAATGAAATGGAAGCTAATTAATAACTAATTAATTTAATTCAATTAAAAGAAAATATTTTTTTGTTTTTTATGTTTTTATGAAATAGAATAAAAATGAAAGAAACAAAATTAAACGTTAACCTAAATCTAAGCTATTTTAGTTATTTTAAGAAAAAGTTAAAATGGCCTAATTATAATTAATTTATTTGAGATTTATTTACAAAAATAAAATAATAATAATAAAAATAATGCTAGTTCAATTTTTGGTTTTTTATGAAAATGTTAGTTAAATTAATTTAATGATAGAGTAAATATTTTTTGGTGTTTTTTTTGGATCAATTTTGATAACTAAAAGCAAATAAAAGTCAAATTAATGATTATTTAACAATTAATTAAAATATGCATGCAAAAATATTATTTTTAATGTCAAAAATTAAATAAACATTTTTCTGATTAAAATGCAAAAGGAAAATATTTTTTGTGAGTTTTTAAATGCATGAGAAAATTATTTGAATATAAATTAAATTAGGATAAAAATATAAAATAAAAAAAAGGGAAAAACAAAGGAAGCATATTAATTATGGAAAAGGGTAAAAAGTGCCAGAACCAGGATTCGAACTCGCGCCCTCTGGGAACATCCACTAACGCATTGCCATCTGAGCCAGCTGTTTCAATTGACATAACAATAAACACTTAATATTATATGGATAAGCAGATAAATCCTGGGAATTAAAAAAAAACGCGCGCGTGCAATTTGAATGGGCCAACGCCTTGCTGCCACGCAGTCATCTTCTACCTTTTCTGCAAAATACAAAACATATAGCGGGGGTTTTAAACCCCCACAAAATACAGTCAAAATGAAAATAGTGATTAGCTCCTCGTGAAGCATAAATTAGGCGTGATGGGTCCGTTTGATTCGTCTCGTCCTTCTCAATTCAACCATGGTCGTCTGAGGTTCCAATTTTTCTGTATGTGAGAAACCCCAATTTGAAAGCTTCGGAAAACCTAGATGTCTCCCATGGTGATTTGTGTTTTACGGCCTTATAGTCAAATTAAAACATATAGGAAGCTTGGAAATAACATCAGTAATGTAAAAACATGATCAAAATGAATTAAAGAGGTGAGGAAATAGAGTTTCGATTTCAAAGTTTGAACAAACCGTGGGGTGGGGTGATGAACGATTCTTTGAGGTTATGCGTTTGATTTTGATTGCCAAAGGTTGCTGGTGATGCCAGGAATGTATTGGAATCAAAATGGAAGCTTGGAATAAGCTGCAAATAAGTTTTCAGTTTCACCTTTTCTCTTGGAAATTTTGAAATGTGTTTGGCCGTTTTTGGGTGTTTCTAGCTCGTGAATCCTTTTGTGATAGCTTGCACATAGGTTATGTAAAGGATATCAATCAGAATTATGGCCATTAACCTTATGCATTCATGTTTGAGATTATGCCATAACCAACATTGAAACCTCTTTCCATTTTTGTGCCAAATTTGAATTCTTGCTTGGAATAGCCTCTTGCACGAATTTGGAATGTGCATGGTGGTGTATCAAAGCATTTCAATACAAAATATATCCCCTAATTAATTTCTTTGATTTTTATTTGATTTTAAAAGATTTAAAATGAATTAAATCAAATAAAATTAAATAAAAATTGAAAAATTAATTTTAAATCTTGAAATAATGTGTGGGACACGTGGGAAGCATGGCCAAGCTGAAACAAGTGGAAAAAGTGGGCCCTTTTTGTCAAAAGTGAAGTTTCAAGGATAATTGACTTTGGCCATTTCACAAAAATTTCCCAACTTCTCCAATGCATATCTTGCTCAATTTTGAAGCTATGAACATGTTCTTGGACATTTTGGAAAGGTCTTGAAGTCCTCTAACCAATGTCTTTGGTCCCATGTCATTTTGATTTACCAATATCAAGTTATGGTCTTTGACTTAAAGTCCCTTTTTGTTGACTTTTGAAAATGACCTATAATGTTGAAATTGATAACTTTTTGTGAGAGCATTTCTTGGACTTGGAATGTGAAGATGAGTTGTAGGAAATGTCCTCCCCTTCAAAATGAGCATTGGATGGGATTTTTCTGATGAACCATGAAAAAGTTATGCTTTGGTCAAGTTACAGTTGACTTTTCAACTGTCCAAAAATGGAAACTTTTGCATCTTGATGATTTTTGAGCCATTCTTGTGAAATCATGGTCAAGACTTGACCAAATGATGATTGTGGCTTTAAAATAAGATGTTGACCAAAAATTTTGACTTTTGACTTCCAAATGACCATTTTGCCCCTACAGTTGACTGTTGAGCAATTAGGGTTTTTGACTGTGCAACTTGACCTTGTGAGCCTTGAAACTTGACATGTAGGTGCTTGACAATGTGTATGAGCATGTTTGACTTGATTGATCCTTTGAAAACCTCAACTTCCTTGCAAGAACCAAAACCCTAGTTTGACTGGCTTAGGAAGGTGGTTGACTGTGTAGCCCTTGAGTAGACCTTGAACCATTGGAGGTGATGCTTGTCAAATCTTGAAGAATATGGGAGGGCAAATTTTGGGGTACAACAACGCCAATCAATCTGATCCACCTTCGACCAAGTAGCAAAGTGATGAGACGCTCGAAGATATAAAGGCGATAGCAGAGTTGGAACCCAATGGGATTGTTTCACATAGCTGTTTTTCTTTCTTTTTCACAAATTGTATCATTTCTATCTTTCAGCGACATTCTCTTACTAGGACGTCAGCCTCTTGTACAAAACGCCTATTACAGACCAACTTCAAAAATCAATACAATTCATTGTCACAAGAAATTTCAACTTGTTTGTTCTTTTTCTGTTTTGTTTTGCAAGAACGTCCAATGATTCATTTTTGATATATGCATTTGAAAATAATGGCTGCTCATAAATATTTACATGTGAAACAAAAGACAATTACTCGTAATTCCAGGAACAGGGGAAAACAAGAAGTGTCCAAACCTTACAGTTGCTCTACCAACCAGGTACAGGGATAGAGCTAGCTTGAGAATCTAAATAAAGGTACATACACTCCCCGTAGAGTAGGGAATATCCAAAGATAGTGGTGTTAGCTCTCCCCAGCCGGGATTCATAATCACGAATGAGTCAGAAAAATTCTCCCCAAGAAGAGTTTATCTATCACCAACAATAGAAGATTACCATCTGTTGAGTTTATTTCTCCCACAGGCAGAAATTCAATCCCCGACAGAGTTCATTATCACCAGCAACGGTAATTCTTCCCAGATGAGTTTATTTCTCTAAAACAGCATATCATCCAACAGAGTATCTCCCTTCCCCCTAGAGTCATTCTCCCACAGGGTTATTCTCGAACAAAGTCTCTCCCGACGATTTGTTCTCAAGTAGGACAGACGCAAGTCTCCAGCTAATCATCTTCGGTCACTATCCCCAGTGAGAACGAAGAACTCAACTCCTGTTACTCTCCGGCAATAGTCCAGGATTTATTCTCCCCAGCTAGAGAATATCACAAGAGCATTGCATATCCATACATCATGGCATGCGCATATGCATCGTACAACATAATCTCATTTATTTTGAGAACATAATTAATCAATACATTTCATACATCATGACATTACATACGACTAACTCTTTACCTTTCAGGGAAAGATACAATCAAGTTCTCACAAGTTTTCTCTGGTTCAGTCAAATCAATACTAAGATTTCTATTCCAGTTCAAGCTATGAAGCCCGAAAATCAACTGGATAATATCTTGATTTCACCAAAATACTACGAAGCCTGGAATCGACCAGATAGTGGTATATCTCAAGTTCGAGCTATGAAGCCCGAAAATCAACCAGAAAATAGCTTAATCCCCGGCAAGTTATTGTGAAGCCTGGAAATTGACCAGATAGCAATACAAGATACTACGAAGCCTGGAATCGACCAGATAGTGGTATATCTTACATTCAAGCTATGAAGCCCGGAAATAGACCGGATAATATCTTGATTCCTCCAAAATACTATGAAGCATGGAATCGAACAGATAATGGTATGTCTTAAATACAAGCTATGAAGCACGGAAATCGACCGGAAAACAGCTTAACCCTCAGCAAGTTACCGTGAAGCCTGGATCACGACCAGATAGCGGCAAAAGATACTACGAAGCCTGGAATCGACCAGATAGTGGTATATCTTACATTCAAGCTATGAAGCCCAGAAATCGACCGGATAATATCTTGATTCCTCCAAAATACTATGAATCCTGGAATCGACCAGATAGTGGTATGTCTTAAATACAAGCTATGAAGCCCGAAAATCGACCGAAAAACAACTTAATCCTCAGCAAGTTACCGTGAAGCCTGGATCACGACCAGATTTCGAAAAAAGATACTGAAGCTTGGGACCCGACCAGATAACAGTATCAGGTACTACGAAGCTTGGAATTCGACCAAATAGCAGTTTACTCGGCCAATTACTATGAAGCCCGGAAATCGACCGGATATTAGTAGGCCTTAAATTCAAGTTAAAGCCCGGATGCGACCGAATAACCACTTGATTCCTTCTGAAGCCTGGAGCACGACCATATAAGAATTGAGAAATTGAAAGGCATGGAGAACGACCAGATAGCCAGCTTAATCTCATCTCCCAGTAATTCGCTGTAAAACCTGGAGCACGACCAGATAGCAGTCGGTCTTATTGTCCTCAACAAATAATTGCAAAGCCTGAAACACGACCAGATAGCAGTTCATTGTCACCGCCTTGATTAAGAGATGATTCCTCAGTAGAGTAACAGACAACTGAAGTTCCTAAAACTCTATTTCTCTCAAGACAGAGAAAAGCATTCCCCAGCGAAGTCCTCCTCAACAACAGGTGTACGGGCTCTCACAAAGGAATCTCTTATGCGATCAACACTTCTTCGGATGGCATCTTTAAGCCCATCTTCTGACATCAACCTCCAAATGGCATCTATAAGCCCATTCCCAATATTGCAAGACCAATACCACTTCATGCGAGTGCAAATTTCTGGGCACTCTAGTGTTCAATCATCTTCCACCTTCGGATCACGAAAAGCAGACAAGCCAATCTACATCCTCAGGTGTAAGAAGATTGAACAGGGGTAGCTGTTGTACCCCAAAATTTGCCCTCCCATATTTCTCAATACATGTCAAGTGAGGTCCTCAAATTGCTCAAGGAAGTCCAAGGATTGACTAGACAAACTCTCTCCTAAGGTAGTCTACCTCAAATTAGGGTTTCAGTTTGCATCAAGATGTTTGAGTCCAAAAGATCCCAAATGCTCACCATTGTCCTAATATGTTCTCAAGATCATCCATGACAAGTTTCAAGCCTTGCATAGAAAATTTGCTCAGTCAATTGCTCAAAGGCCTGAAAATCGATTGTGCTAGGGCAAAAGTCAACTGCGGCCCACATACAGTCAAACTCCAAGATTTTTGGTCAACATTATCATTTTGAAGTATTATTCATCATTTTATCAAGGGTTGATCATGATTCCTCAAGGATTGCTCACAATTCATCAAAACCCAAAAGTTGCTAAATTAGGGTTTTGTAGGAAAAGTCAACTCAACTTTGACCAAGCATAACTTTCTCATACTTTATCAAAAATGACCCATCCAAAGCTCATTTTAAAGAGGATGTAATTACCTACAATTAATCTTCATCTCCAAAGTTCAAAATATGCATTCACAATAAGATATGAATTTGGACATTATAGGTCATTTTGGAAAGTCAACAAAAACACCTTTTGGGTCAAAGCTTCATACATGAACATGGAAGATTAAATTGAGATGATACTAAAAGGGTTGTTTATAATACATCCTAAGCTTTCTAAAAAGTCCAAGAACACATCTCTAGGGTCAAAATTGAGGGAGTTATGGATTGGTGAAGTTGACCCTTTTTGCAAAATTGCCAAAAGTCAAAAGTGTCCAAAATTGCATATTTTATCAAATGGGCCCAACTTTTTATGCTTGCACTGAGTTTGTAATGTGACCCACGACCCATGAGCCCTTCCAATTTTCATTCTTTTATTTTTGTCATTTATTTTGATTTTATTTCATATAAATCAAATAAAATCAAAATAAAATAGTTAAAATATCAAAAGCTAATCAAATCTTGAGATTTTGTGCATGTTTAGGATCATTACACAGCTGGAAGTGAGATCAAATCGTGCAAGGCTCATATGGACACAAAAAGATTGCATTTTGCTTGATTTGGAAAGATTTGCACAAGAATCAAATCATGAATCAATGATCATAATTGGAAAAGATTTGATACAAGTTGGTAACCCTAATTCATTCTTGGATACATGAGGGACAATTGCATACCAAAAACAAAGAGGCTAGAGGCGTGCAAGAGTGAAAACAAGTTTAAAAAATTCAAGAAAAGTGGCAAACTGATTTCCACGTTACAGTTCACTTCAGGGCATTTTAACCATCTCAATCGTTTACTGGACATTCCTGGACCGTGTTGTAATCATTAACAAGCTTCCTCACACTCAGAATCGCGCTGTAAGTTTCACACGGTTTCCCTATTTTCTTGAAATCGAATACAATCATTCTGGCATCTTTAACATGATTTATTATCATATTCTTAATCCTTGAGTTATTTGCAAGCTAATGGTTATGATTAATTGCATTTTTATTGACTGTTCATCAAGATGTCATAGTTAGGGTTCTTGCTTCGTGTTTAGGGTTTTCTGGTACAGGGACAATTGGCCATTAATAATGGTACCATGATGCTCGTGAGGTTGAAACGAGTAGATTGGTACCATTGGTTGTGATTTATCATGTTTGCACAGGGTTTTGGAGATGCACAGGGTTGTACCTACGCCCAGTGTCCGTAGGTAAAAGTTTTTGTCTAAAACGATAGAGGCAACGAGGAAGATGATGGCGTGGCGTTCTGTGAATGGGCCATTTGAATTTCGCGCGTTTCAGAATTTGTTTTTTGGTTTTATCATATAATAATTGTTTGTCATTATTTGTTCAACTAAGCAAGCCAGCGCAGGTGGTAAGGCCATTGGTCTTTGATGCACACGTCCTGGGTTCGAACCCAGGTGTGTGCATTTTATTTTTCTCAATATTTCCAGGGTAATTCAATGTATTACATGACAAGGCATCCACCATACATCACTAGCGTCCAAACCATCAGATCATCAACAAGCCAGATCTAAGGCCTTCCCAATGAAGGTCCACCATGGGCATGAGTCAAGCGCACGCATGAGATTGGAAAAGTCAAAAGGGCCATCAACATCTGGGCCCAGAAAATTGCAAATCACACCCCTCATTTGCTATTTACCACAGGCCCGTTCTTATTCTATTTTCTATTTTCTTTTATTTATTTAATTTGTTTAATTTATTTTCTAACAAAATTAATTTCTTTTTTACAAAAAAGTCATAAAATCAAATTTCACAAATTTAGAATTAGGTTTTTATTTTATCAAATTAAATTTAATGCTAGTTTAATTTTAATTTAGGTTAATTCTAACTTTTTTTATATATTTAAAATCAATTAGAAAAAATTAGGGTTAGTTTGATTTAATTTTATTTCTTTTCATAAAAATAATAAAAAATACAAAAATAAGTAATTTAATTATTTTTCTTAATTTAAATTAATTAGAAATTAGGTTTTTTATTTATTCAATTAAACTTTATTTTCTCAAAAAATAATCAAAAACAACAAAAAATGATTTTTCTTTTTAAGTTAATTAGGTAGTTGGGGTCAAAACCCTAATTCTCTCGTTTTCGATTCATCGCGCTCGTTCATATTTTTTTCCGCAAATATTAATGTAACTACTCACGGTATGTAATAGCTTAATTAGGATTTTCTTTATTCATCATTTTTACGGGTTTTTTGGCTATGTAACTAATCCCTGCCCCGAAGCCTTGTAATAGCGTAGGTTTTATTTCTCGCATTTTAATTCTCGCAAATATTAACTGTTAGATGTATGATAATAGGATTGTATGATAAGATTGCATGATAATTTAAAATGGCTAGAAAACCCTAAATATGCAAAGATAATAACTGAAATCAAATTACTCGCACATGCGCACTCTTAGGGTATACTCTCACTTCGGTTGCCTTCGGTAAGCGATTATTAAGTATAGGGTGTTTTAGTAGTTGCCCTCCTGTCAAACAAAGACCAAAAGTCCCGTTTGGAAATATTGCCTCGGAAACATCGCCTCGGAAATGTTGCCTCGAATATGATCTTAAGACATTAGGGTTATTACTAAGACGTCCTAACATTGCTTTAGTGATCGTACGTCCCTTACGAATTGACCCGTACAAATCCAATGACGGTGCTACCTATTTCTCAATAGTAGGATAACATTTTCTAAAGGAAACAAGAACAGAAACAATCCTTTTTCGAGTAGGTAGATTAGTTTTTAAGTACTTGCTCAAAACAAACAAACTTTTTCACACCAAACACTTTTCAAAAAAAAGTTTTCAAAAATAACTTCGTAACACTCTTGAGGATAGAAACAAGGGTTAAAACAAAGTAAGACAAAACTTTTCCAAACAAGCACACACCAAGCAAATTTTTAAAATATGAGCAAGTACCTAAGAGCCCATGGAAAACCATGGATAGAAAGGGTGCTAACACCTTCCCTTTCTATAATCTACCCCCCGTACTCAGAAACGTCTCGAAAAAGGATTTTTTCTATACTTTTTTCCTTTATGATTGGATGAAATAAAAGTCAATGGTGACTCTTGCTTACTGCGACATTTTGGGAATACAAAACGCAAAACGCAAAACGCAAACCAACATTTTCCAAAACAGTCGGTTCTGCCATTGTATCACAGACATGGTAGTTCATTAGTAGGCTGCAACTGGAATCAACTGTTATCTTGGCGATAATTAACCTAGGAAATACGTAAAGGATGTAGTTGAATCAACTTGCTACACTCCTACATACTAGACCTAGATTGATAAGGTTTTAACCACAATTCCAAGATCCTTTTGTACCCATAGCAGGTAACTCGGTACTTGATTCACATGTGATATTAACTATGAACTTTTCGTATCATAAGGACATTAACTGTGAACTCGTCATATCTTCGAAATGGATTTGGTAAGTACCCCAATAGTGGGTGATAGTGAGGGCGACGTTAGATCAGAAGGTGAACTATGAACCTCCAACATGGTCTTCGAGGAGATTACCTCACTCCTCTGATTACCTTGTTGCAAATCCAAATCTGGAAATACTATCCTTTCCCCCTTCAATTTATGGAGTTCTTAAGGGAACTAGAGATCTATAACTTCTTGAAATTATAACTGAAATGATGATTGATTGGAATCGACTTCGACAGATATCTATGTTCGCTTTTGAGTGTTTATCGATTCTAAGAACTGAGGAGGTCACAAAATAGTAAACCAAAGAGTCATACTTGAAATTACATGAATCCATATCCTACAAGTTCCCGTTCATAAATTAGAAGTTGATTTGTTCTTGATTTAGTGACCTAAGGAGGTTACGAACTGATAAATTGAAGATTAGAGCAGAAATTATAGAAATCATAGGAATCAAAAGACGTTTCTCATAGACGGTGTCACTGTTCCATTCGGTAACCATAAATGGATGTGGTTGGAAAACTGATGATCTTGAATGGTAGCTCCAATCTTCATTAAGGCGGCGCGGGATAGACCTGCATGATTAGAATTCTAACGTCCAAGTTAGTTCAATATTTAAGAAGAGTGTAGTAAAAAGTGGAAATCAGAGATTGTACCTGGCTCCTTGAGTGTGAACTAATTTTTATATCTCGGGTCAAGTGGAGTGAATTTGAGATGAATTGGGCCTTGGTCATTTGGGTCTTTGCCTGATCCATAACAAATCATGTAGATATGCCCAAGACAGCGTTCATGTCCAATCATGGCAACTTCTATTATAATGCCATGCCCTTTAGGCTAAAAAACACAGGAGCTACGTAACAAAGGCTCATGGATGCAATATTTTGAAAACAAATAGGGCAAAATCTGAAAGTCTACATAGATGATATGATCGTAAAGACGATCGGATGGAAAAACCACTCTACACACCTGAAGGATATTCTGGAATCACTTTAGAGATACAACATGCGCCTAAATCCCTCTAAGTGCTATTTTGGCATACATGTGGGTAAGTTCTTGGGTTTTATGTTGACCATGAGAAAGATAGAAGCAAACTCAAATAAGTGTCAAGTCATCATCAACATGAGAAGTCCATCTAATGTTAAAGAGGTTCAACAAATAAATGGGCACCTAGCCTCCTTAGCGTATTTCATTTCTTGTGCAAATGACAAGGCTTTCTATTTCATTTCCACTTTGAATAAAAATGAGAGGTTTAAGTGGACCAATGAGTATGAGGAAGTGTTCTATTAACTGAAGACCTTCATGCCATCACAACCAATTTCAAATGCCTTATAGCAAGATTTCCCTCCACCTTTATATGTCTATTATTGACAAGACAATAAGTTCAGAGCTCGTCCAAGAGATGGAAAAAGTCAAGCGACATGTTTATTTAGTGTGTGTGCATTATCTTAGTACTTTGGCAATCATATTTGCTTAATTACACACTATTGTTCCAAAATAGATAAATAAAAATTAAAGCATAGGATTAGAAGAGCTTTCATAAATATTTTTTATGTTGATCTTTGTATTTGAATTTTTTTCAACATTAGAACCTTCCTAGCTTCACTTATTATAACTTATACATTGATGATGCTCATGATTATTTTAGATTTCTTCTTTTGTTATCATAAAAATCACATATGGTAACATTATAACTTGCACATCACATAGAACCACAATCATTCTTCTTGAGATGATTGATTTATATACAAGAGTAACGCTCAAATTCCACTTGTTGACCAAGTGATTTCATACACAAAAGGCACCAAGAGGGGGGTGGGAGGGGGGGGGGGGGGGGTGAATTGTGATGAATTTTTTTTCTCCGAAAGTTTAAAGTTTTGAAAATATTTTTCATATATTTTAATAATATAGTAAAAGAATAAAATAGAATTTAGATAAATAATCATGATAAAGAAGAGATAAGGTATAAGTAAGGAACACATCATATTTATGTTATTTTGGCCAAAACCATGAGCCTACATACAATCCTTAAGGATAACACCTTAAGATATTTCACTATCAATAAAGATTTTATCACATACTCAACCCATAACCTCTTAACAACAAGCTTTCATCTCAAGTCCAACTTGAAACCTTTATAATATTATAAGTTCAAGAGAACATTATTCTCTTGATTTTACAATTCATATTAGAATTACTAAAATGGATTACACAAGTTACTATACAAAAATTACTCTCTGAACACTATAGGTATATGAAATGTAACTATAAATTATAAAAGTAGTGTGAGAGTATTAGATAATGTGTTTTTCATATTTCTTGTGTATTTTCAAATGACCACAAGACCTTTTATGGTAAAAATAATTCAAAAAGGGAAATTTTTAAAGGCAAAAAACCAGTCCATAATTGATTATGCTAAGGCTATAATCGATTATGCACTTGCAAATAAGTAAAAAAAATTACTCATATTGTACCATAATCGATTAGGTTTGACCATAATCGGTTACTAAGAGAAACACACCTCATAATATATAATACCAACATCAACATTGAATAGAAAGCAAGTAATGTTTCTTAATTGATTGTCTAAGAGCCTTAATCGATGTTGTTTTAGTAAAACTGGTTTCTAGATTTTCCAAAGAGTTTTTCTGAAGTTTTTAGAAAGAGATGAAGTTAAAAAAAATTGGCGAGTGTGTGTATAGTTTTAGTACATAGAGATCATCACATTATTTTTACACATTGATCAAATGATTATATTAAAAACTTGAGTTTTGGATCTTACGCTTGCTTTGAATAGTTAGGACAATTTCTTAATGATCTTCATAATGTTTGATCTTGTAGCTTCATTCATCAGAAAATTCGCATCATACATTTTTATTCATGTCCATTAGTTGATTATGTTTATTATGATTTATATTTTTGCATCATCATCAATACCATTATGCATATTGGACCACAAAACTACCCATAGAGGCCTTTTTGATAGGCCCCACACATTAGAATGCACATAGACTAGGATTCCCCATGTTATGTGTTTCTCTTTCTTAAAAATAACAATGTATTATTTTCCAAGTACACAATACTTGCACAAACACATATTGCAACTACTAAAACCTTTCAATAGATTCTTCTTATGAAGTTCCATCATCCCAAGCTTATTAGGATGACCCAAATATGTGTGCCAGAGTTTGGGTGCATCATTATCATACTCAAATCACACAACATCACCTATAATAGCACTCTCTGGTAGTTTATAGATGTTAATTACATTTATCTTTTCTCTCATAATTGTAAAGGCTCCGTTATTAACCCTCATAATTTCCCTATCTCCATCAGACCTATAAGAAAAGTGATTTTCCTGTACAATATTTAAGGAAGCTTTTTTCTAAACTTTGAAATATACTTGACATAATTCATTGTTTGTAAGACACAATCATCTATATCAATTATAAATTTTCGTATTCTAATGATAACATATGCTTTATCATCACCAAAATAAATAAATTCAAAACAGCCTAGCTTGTATATAGTGAACCACTTCTGGTACAATGCCATGTGGTAAGAGTATTGAGAGTGAGGAATCCATGTTTTTGTGCACTTGTTAGATGTAACACAAAGTAAAGAACTTTGACTGCAAGAGATATCAGTTTGGACCACGTCTATAGAACTTGTTTGATCCTACTTTTCATTTGGATAATCCTTTTTTCAGTGCCTGGTTTGTTTACATGGATGGAACTCTGTTGTTTTTTTGTTCTTGGATTTAGACCACATATTTCCAGAAATTACTTTATCTTTGTTCTACCCACGGTCTTGTCCCATATTCACATACCTACCTTTACTTTAAGTTCTTTTCTCTACATTTTGTCTCCTTTGCGAATTAGACAACAATGCAGATATTGATAATGTCTTCATATAGGTAAAAATGGCCACTAAGTGATTGTGATAACATGGTGTTGTACCCCAAAATTTTCCCTCCCATATTCTTCAAGGCTTGTAAAGAATCATCTCTAAATGGTTCAAGAATTCTCAAGAGTTGCACAGTCCAAATGCCTCCTAAGCCAGTCAGAATTAGGGTTTTGGTTCCTTCAATGAATTTGGGGTTTTCAATGGTCCAATCAAGTCCCATAGGCCTATAAATATCCTCAAGCACCTACAGGCCAAGTTTCAAGACTCACAATGTCAAATTGCACAGTCAAAAGCTCCATTTGCTTCACAATCAACTGCAGGGGTAAAATGGTCATTTGGCAATCAAAAGTCAGAATTTTTGGTCAACATCTTATTTTGAGTCCACAATCATCATTTGATCAAGTCTTGATCATGATTCCACAAGGATAACTCAAAAATCATCAAGGATGCAAAAGTTACTATTTTTGGACAGTAGAAAAGTTAACTGTATCTTGACCAGGACATAACTTTTTCATGGTTCATCAGAAAAATTCCACCCAATTCTCATTTTGAAGGGGATGAAATTTCCTACAATTAATCTTCACATTCGAAGTCCAAGAAATGCTCTCACAAAAAGTTATCAATTTCTACATTATAGGTCAATTTCAAAAGTCAACAAAAATGCACTTTAAGTCAAAGACCATAACTTGAGATTGGTAACTCCAAATGACATGGGACCAAAGGCATTGGTTAGAGGACTTCAAGACCATTCCAAAATGTCCAAGAACATGTTCATATGATCAAAATTGAGCAAGATATGCATTGGAGAAGTTGGGAAATTTTTGTGAATTTGCAAAAGTCAACTTTGCTCAAAACACTTTGTTTTTGCTAATGGGCCTCAAATTTCTTCTTGAAACTTTATCCAAGGCCTATGCACGACCCATAAAGCTTAAATTGAATTATTTTCTTATTTTTATTAATTAATTGGATTTTTAATTGATTTTAATTCATTTAATTAATTTAAAATGTAGGAAATACAAAGATTTGATTTTTTCAATCTTTTTGTGAAGCAAACAAGCTCAAGATATGCTGGCAATTCATGTGCAAATCAAAGGGACAAAAATCTCCAAGTTTGGCAAGTTTCTTCAATCAAAAATATTCAAAAAGATGTGATTTCAAATCAAATATTCAAACCATCATGCAATGGATTTTTTGTGCAAGATTTAACCTAATTCTCTTCTACTATATATACACAAGCTAAACCTAATGCCATGGACGTGAAACTCTGCAGAAAAAAGCCATAGCCATTCAAGAAAATTCAAAGAAAACTCAAAACTGTTTTCCAGGTTCCAGGCCAATTCAAAGCATTATAGTGATTCAAACACATTGCTGGAGGTGTGAGGAACGTGTTGCAATCGAAACCAAGCGCCAAAGCTCAAGAAACTGTCAAGAACAGACCCACAGTTTGAAGCATTTTTCCAAAATCGTAATCATTGATTCATGCATATTTAACATCTTGTTGTGATCGTTTTGTGTTGCTAGGGACTGTACGAAGCTTTTGGCATAGGTTAATTGGATTAAAACACCTAGAATCCAAAGACACCATGAACGTTTTCTAGGGTTTCCAAGCTTTGAATTTGGGGCTTTGCTATATAGGAAAAATTGGAACCCCTAATGCACATGGTTGAATTCGTTGAGACAAGACGAACATATTGACACCCTCGTGAAATATTTATGTAGCCTAGGGAGCTAATCGCTATTTTTCCTTATCACAGTTTGTGGGGGTTAAAAACCCCCGCTATCTAATCTTTGTTTTGCAGGTTCAGCGAAGAAGACGAGGACGTGTTTGCTTCCGAGTGGTGGATTCAAAAAAGGCGCGCGTTTTTATTGTGTCCCAGCATAGTATTTATTTTCTTAATATAATATTCACTCTTTATTCTAAATACAAACGCGCTACACAGCTCAGATGGCCAAGGCATTAGTGTATTGATCATTGGGACCTGGGTTCGATTCCCAGGTCCCCCAAAATATTTCTATTGTTTTTCATAACGTGATTGCATGCAGGCTTTCTAACGTATTCCACCATATACCTCCAGTGATCCAAGCGCCAAGTGGCCACAGCCACAAATCCAATGGCTATGAGATGCTGACCATGGTATTCCCAGTCAAACAAATGACTGGACAATTCCCAAAGTCAAACGTGGCTGAATGTGCAAATGGGCCAGGATTGCTAATTCACCTCCTATTGGGCCATCACCCCCCCTGGTTTATTATTTCTTTTTATTTTCTTTTCCTTTTAATTTCTTTTATTAATAATTATTATTATTAGTATTTAATTAATTCACATAATTATTTTCCATAATAAATTCAGAAACCTAAAATATTATTTATTTTTATTATTTAGTAATTTCGCTATTAATTATTTTTTGTAAATAAATTCTAACAAATTAATTTAGTTTAATTAGGTTTAATTTTGACTTTTTCATAATAAATAAAATAAATTAGAATTTGGGTTTTCTTGACAACTTTTAATTTCTTTTATTTTTATTTTCATTAAAACATAAAAAACATAAAAAATACTTTTTTCTTTTAATTAATTAATTGATTAGTTTTAGGTTTAATTTAATTTAACGCAAAAGGACCAAAATTCATTCTTTTTTTCTCAAAAAGGGTCAAAACCCTAAGACTTTTCCCGATTCAATTTTTCTCGCGCATGTTTATTCTTGATTATTATTTTGATCATATTTATGTAACTGCTCCGAGGATGTAATAGCGTAATTAGGACTTTTTATCGCTTTCCTTTATTTTCTCGCATTTATTTTTCAAGGGTTATGTTTTTGGCGATGTAAATACCCGACGCCTTGTAATAGCGTAGATTTACTTTCCGCACAATTATTAACTATTAACTATGCATGACAAGACTCGCCTGAAAAATAAAATCAACCCGTAGCTCACCATAATACATGTGCAAAGATAATCTTAAACTGAATCCTGACACACTCGCACATGCCACTCCTAGGGTACGCCTCACTTGGTTGCCTCGACGTGGTCATTAAGTATATGGTGTTTTAGAGGTCGCCCTCCTGTCTAAAGATCCAGTTGCCTCGAAATGGTTGCCTCGGATAAAAAAGGACCTAAGACATTAGGGTTACCGCTAAGGCGTCCTACTATTGCTTTGGTGACCACATGTCCCTATAATCGAATTGACCTGAATAACTCCAACGACGGTGCTACCTACTTCTCAATAGTGGGATAGTACTGTCTAAAGGACATTTACACAGCTTAATTCCTTTAGAGTAGGTAAATTTCTCCTGGGTACTTGCTCTTTCAAAACAAAAAAACAACTTTTCGCACCTACACTTTCAAAAAGTTTTCAAACAAACACTTCATACACTCTTGAGGACTGATACAAGAGTTACCTAGAAGTTTTCAAACTAAACTTTTTCAAACCCACAAACACAAAGAAAAGCAAACATTTTTGAAAACATAGTGAGCAAGTACCTAAGAGCCCGTGGATAACCACGGATAGAAAGGGTGCTAACACCTTCCCTTTCTATAATCTACCTCCCGAACCGAGAAACATCTCGAAAAGGAATTTTGCTGTGCTTTTGTCCTTTCCTTGTTGGAGAAAATAAAAGACGGTGGCGACTCTTTCTTACCGCGACATTTTGCGAACCAGCATTCCAAAACAGTCAGTTCTATTTCCACCGATCATAGAACTGGCGACTCTGCTGGGGATCTATATTAATAAGTGAGGTGTACCTTAGGATTAGACCACTCTTGTTTTCAATTGCTTGCTTTGATTGCTTTATTATTGTGGGCTTGCATCGGAGTTTCATAGATCCTAACCCGGATCTGGGGATACCCTTTTAGAAGTAGCAATAAACTGTGAGGGAACTGTGTGCGGTATACCGACATGGTTGAAGCAGTTGCTACGTTGATGTGGCACTTTGGTGAGTACCGGTAACCCTAGGGTCAAGTCAAGGAGAGTACGAGGCCGCCGCGTGGTGTCGTGAAGCATCAACTGACCTTAGAACCTTACTTGACCATTCTGGCCTCTTTAGGGGTAGTGAGATGACCGACTTTGGTGCAGTCCGAAGTTGGTAGATACTCGATACTACACTCATTGAGGGTTGTTTTCTTGGAATATTTTGGTCGCCAGTTAAGTGGCTAAATCAAAACAATGAACATAGAAAACAATCCAATGATATTGAGCTCCTTAGAACCCGGTTACTATTTTCTAGGACAGGTTTTGAGCCAACCAACTTCAAGAGGGTAATACCTAAACTTCCTGCCGGCCTGAAATCTAAGGGCTCTATTGTGTGACTTGTGTGCCTTCAAACTTGAACTACTTGCATATTCTTGTTATCTGACAACATGAGTTCCTTGCAGGTTTCGTTTACAGTCCTTAATCTGGGCTTATAACAGGGTTTACTTACATCACTCCATGCATATCATAACATCATACCATCATACCATTGCATACATCCTACATAAGGACTAACCCATTTCAAGGATCTCAAGGGTTTGTGATACAGGTCATGATGAACCAAATGTCTAGCAAGGGGCAAAGGGGATTTATTTTCCTCTAGCCAAAGTTGTTCGGAGATCAAAACATGATGACTTAAGTCAGGGGCTATGACCCACTCGATATGGTGAGCCTTGACCCTTGAAGAAGGACTCTTAGCAACAGGAAGTTCCTTCAATCAAGCTACCGGATTCAAGTTCTAACAATTTTCTTATTTACCCCGCGAGATCCTTGAAAATATTGCATATATATCTCATACATATCATTGCATTACAGGTACCCTTTTGACAGGTCACTTATCTTCTTCGCTGTTTATTTCAGCAATCATCATATCTTCCGAACCTTCCACTGAACAAGCTATCAAGGCCCTCCAGGCCCATAATGCCCAGTTCCAAGAGTTGGTTATGAGCCTAGCCCAGGGTCAACAGGATTTGAAGACTTTGATTCTGAAAGAGAGGAAGAAGAAGAAGAAGAGGACTGTTTTGTTCAACGCTAGACGCAGATCTGGGAATGGATTACAAAATGAGGTTGAGCTGACTACTTCCTCTGTAGGGAAAGACAGTCCCCAAGAGAGAAGGGTGCCTAGTCCCGTGGTCTCCGACAACGAGACGAATTATAATGATGAACAGTACCCTCCTGCAGAGGACAGGTACAAACAGCTGGAGGACCGTTTAAGTGCTATGGAGATTCAACATGTGCCCGGATTGGACTTTGGAGACCTAGGCTTATCTTCTGGGGTAGTGATTCCCCATAAGTTCAAGGCGCCTGCTTTTGCAAAGTACGACGGAGCTTCCTGTCCTAAGCTGCACCTTCGGTCGTATGTAAGGAAGATCCAACCTTACACAGCTGACAAGAATTTGTGGATCCATTTCTTCTAGGATAGTCTTTCAGGGATTCAACTCGAATGGTTCTATCAGCTGGATCGAGCCAGTATTCGTAACTGGGAGGACTTGGCTACTGCGTTCTACAAGCAGTATCAGTATAATTCCGACCTCGCTCCTACGCGTACCCAACTCCAGGGTATGTCACTAGGGACGGGTGAAGGATTTAAGGAGTACACTCAAAAATGGAGAGACCTTGCTGGAAGGGTGCAGCCACCTTTAACTGACCGTGAACTTGTTGATATGTTTCTGGGGACCCTATCTGGTCCATTCTTCAATCATCTGATTGGGAATTCTTCTGCTGGGTTTACAGACCTTATCTTGACTGGGGAGAGAATTGAAGCTGGTATCAAGTCTGGGAAGATACAGAAAGGTGACTCCTCGAACACTGAGAAGAAACCATTCAAGAAAGAATCTAGTGCTGTCTATGGTTCAAGAGGGCAGAATAGGTCCGAACACCGCCAAGATGTCAACACGGTAGTTATTTCAAAACCGTCCAGTGCTCCTCAACATCGCAACCAACAAAGGGAAAAGAGACCTAGAAGGCAATTCACTCCCCTCATCATGACCTTGTCCCAGATATTGCCACAGTTGCTAAAGACCAATTTGGTAACTCTAAGGGACCCTCCTAAGAATCCCAACAAGACACCTTCAAGGTATAACCCCAATGCTCGCTGCGCTTATCATTCTGACAGCCCGGGGCATGCTACAAATGATTGTTGGACTTTGAGGAACAAGGTTCAGGACCTAATCGATGCAAAGGAGGTCGAGTTCGAAGCGCCCGAGACTCCCAATGTGATCACTGCTCCCTTTCCAAAACATGGCTAGGATTGAAAAAACTTTTGTTCATTTGAATGTTCAAGTTGTATTTTTCTTTGATTGTTCAAACAATTATCATGTCAAACTTTCTTATTTCATTAATGCATCGCATATGTCTGTTTTGAATCAATCCATTCGTATTCACTATATTCAAATTACTTTCATATTTGTGATGATCAACTCTCGATTAGAAAATTCTAAGCCTTTTGAGGGAGGATGACGAAAACGTTACCACGATCTTTACAATATGCTTTTGAACAGACCCCGCTGATGAAGTACAAGCATTGTTTCAAATCCTAAACAGTGGAGTTATAAGGAAGATAATCCCTCGTCAACCCCTTTGAGCCAAAGAAGTTGGAGTTTTTTTCACAAATTAAAACCCTTAATCATAACCTAGGCCAGGGTAGTTCTCTCAGTTAATCCAGGTGCACAATGAAGGGCATCACTCAGTGATCCAGGTGCAGAAAATGGCATCAAAGAAGTCCTTCTGAAACAAGAGACGGTGATGGTTCCGAATAATCGTAAAGACAGGCAGTCGTTATCTTTCAAAAATAAAAACCCATTAAGTCAAAACCTATGAAGGAGACTTACAAAACTGGGGCATCCCGCTGACTGTAAATACAAAAAGGAACAGTTCAGGCAAAAAAAGACAGGGATAATAAATAAAAAAAAGAGGTTCTACAAACCCTCAACAAAAAAAAATGACTGCTTATTCAAAATAAATTGTCAAAATCCGAACCATCACCGGAATATCAGAGCAAAGACTCAACAAGATCTAATGCACGATTAGCTGAGTTTAGGTTTGAAGAACATCACGAAGAGCGGGTGGGTACAAATAAAATTTGAGCCCTTATCCTTTGTTTCTTAAACCGTGAACCAGGCCACGTTATAACCCTTAAAAGTCCTAGCTGAAGCATGGGTTAGTTCGAAAGCATACTGTTTACAAAAGGTATCCTGACTCCTATAGGGCTTGCTGAAAATCCTGAGTTGACATCACATTTTACAAAAAAATTCTATCTTATTGAAAACTGCATTTTCAAAAACTTCCAGACAGACATAAGCTTTGCATTCTTAATATAACATTGATTGCATATGACTATTTGTTCGAACAACAGAAAAATTCGCACGGCATCAACGAAAATCTCAAGTGGAAAAACACTTCCAATCAAGGGGCACGGCATGATCATTGTCCATCATCTGGGGCAGTCCAGTCAAGATTCAAGGAATCTCTCAAGATGCCAAATAACTAGGGGCAAATCTCCGCCTGAGTCACTTGGGGCATTGGACATGGATTCCAGCAACGAATCTTGCATGATCAAACGAAGATCTTCTGGTAGTATGGCAACACAACACTACTGACAGTGACAACCTCCCTACATCCTGAGAGCGTGGACATAGTCGAAAAAATACTACGCATAATCAAAGACCCGCTAGGTCGACTGACCTAGGCAAAAATAAGGGCTTCCCGGCGAACCAAAAGGGTTCGGGCAAATATAAGGGATGAAAATGAAAAAATCTGTACACCCGGCAAGTCGAAAACCTGAAAAGGCGGCTTGGGCAAAAAAGGGTATCCCGGTGGACTGAAAACCCGAAAGGGCGGTCCAGGTAAAAATTAGGGATCAAAGCGTACGACTATGTCCCGTCATCTTGTCACTTGCCTACCAGAAGAAGATTTGTCAAATCGGCAGTTATTGAGCACCTCCACAGGTACCTTCTCCCGCAGAAACTAGGGCAATAAGAATTGTCCGAACTGTACAAGCTGCTCTGTCCTCAAGGTACCAAGGTAAGTTCAGCTGAAGAATATGACCAAGATACCTTCACTCCCCACAGAGTAAGACAAGATTCAGCAATACTCTCCCCAAGCAGAGTTGGTCTCCCATCAGCCCTAAAAAGGCACAGTATCCCCAGCAAGTCAGCAATACTCTCCCCCAAGCAGAGTTGGTCTACCGTCAGCCCTGAAGAAATTGGGTATCCCCAGAAGATCTCAATATTCTCCAGCAGAGTATACAGATATTTCTCAGCAAGCATCCCCGGAAGTCTTAATATTCCTCGACAGAAATATAAGATGGAATACAGACACCCCAGTGGAGCCATTTCCCCAGTGTAGTCAAAAGTTTCCCCAGGAGAGTTGAACCATCTCCCTAGTAGATTCTGGAAGCTTGTCCCCTGCAGAGTATAAATGCATCTCCTCAGCTATATCCAAAGGTTATTCCCCACTAGAGTCTAACTGGGTTATCCTCAGCAAATTACAACGGAAAAATCGTCCTCAGCGAAGTTCTTCCTATCCCCAGCGGAGTTCATCAAATCCTTCAACAGAGCTTATCAACGGTATCCCCCGCGGAGTTATCGTTAAATTCTCAGCGAAGTATCTCTTCCCCATAGAGTAATTCCCCGCAGAGTAATCTCTCCATCAGGTTTATTCCCCAACGGAGTCATCTTCTCCTACCGGTTTATTCTTGCAATCATCTTCATTCATCATCCCCAATGGAAACGAAGGACTCTACTCTTCAACATTAGCCCAGGATTCAACGAACTTCCCGGCATTCGTCAAAGATTTATTTTCTCAGACGAAGATACATTCATAAACATCACATTGTCATACATCATGATACATGCATATACGCATCATATCATACAATCTCATTTATGTTGAGAACATCATTGCTTGATCCATATCATGCATTGCATATGACTGACCTTTACCTTTCAGGAAAAATCCAGTCAAAGAAGACAAATCCAGTCAAAGAAGACAAATCCAGTCAAAGAAGGCAAATCCAGTCAAAGAAGACAAGTCCAGTCAAAGAAGAGAAATCCAGTCAAAGAAGACAAATCCAGTCAAAGAAGACAAATCCAGTCAAGAAAAGACAAATCCAGTTAAATCGATTCCTAAAGATTTTTCTGATGCAAACCCGTAGTGGAAGACAACCCGTCAATAAAGACAACCCGTCATTGAAGACAACCCGTCATTGAAGACAACCCGTCATTGAAGACAACCCGTCATTGAAGACAACCCGTCATTGAAGACAACCCGTCGTGGAAGACAACCCGTCGTGGAAGACAACCCGTCAATAAAGACAACCCGTCATTGAAGACAACCCGTCGTTGAAGACAACCCGTCAATAAAGACAACCTGTCAATGAAGACAACCCGTCCATAAAGACAACCCGTTAAAAGAGACAACTCGTCAAAGAAGACAAACCTCCTGGTTCAGTTAAATCGATTCCTAAAGATTTTTCTGAGATAACCTGTCAGTAGAGACAACCCATCAACCTTTTGAGTTCCAGATTCGATACATGTATCCAGCCAGGAAAGTATCTGCATGAAGAGATTAAAGATCAATACATGTATCTAGCCAGGAAGTCATCTTTCATTCTCAGGTCAGATTTGATACCTGTATCCAGCCAGGAAAGCTATCTCGACCAACCTTTTGAAGTTCCAGATTCGATACCTGTATCTAGCCAGGGCATGTCTATGAGCGATTTATTGTAGATCTATACCTGTAACTAGCCAGGAAAGTATATGCATGAAGAGATCTATACCTGTATCTAGCCAGGAAATCTATCTCGACCAACCTTTTGAAGTTCCAGATTCGATACCTGTATCTAGCCAGGGCATATCTGTGGGCGAGTGATTGTAGATCTATACCTGTATCTAGCCAGGAAAGCATCTGCATGAAGAGTTTGAAGATAAACACCTGTAACAAGCCAGGAAATTATCTTTCTTTCTCAGGTACGCAAGTTCTCGCTAAGGAATCTCTTACGCGATCGACATTTCCAGATGGCATCTTTAAGCCCATCTCTACAACCATCCATTACATCTTCAAATGGCATCCATAAGCCCATTCCCGACAAGGTCCTGTTACATCTCTAGATGGCATCTATAAGCCCATCCTCCTATCCATCATCTTTCCAAATGGCATCTGTAAGCCCATTCCCGCCATCACACTGCTGATACCACATTATGCGAGTGCAAATTTCTGGGCACTTTAGTGTTCAATAATCTTCCACCTTCGGATCACGAAAGGAACGCAAGCCAATCTACATCATCAGGTTTAAGAAGATTGAACAGGGGCAACTGTTGTACCCCAAAATTTGCCCTCCCATATTCTTCAAGGCTTGTCAAGAATCATCTCCAAATGGTTCAAGAATTCTCAAGAGTTGCACAGTCCAAATGCCTCCTAAGCCAGTCAGAATTAGGGTTTTAGTTCCTTCAATGAATTTGGAGTTTTCAATGGTCCAATCAAGTCCCATAGGCCTATACATATCCTCAAGCACCTACAGGCCAAGTTTCAAGACTCACAATGTCAAATTGCACAGTCAAAAGCTCCATTTGCTTCACAATCAACTGCAGGGGTAAAATGGTCATTTGGCAGTCAAAAGTCAGAATTTTTGGTCAACATCTTATTTTGAGTCCACAATCATCATTTGATCAAGTCTTGATCATGATTCCACAAGGATAACTCAAAAATCATCAAGGATGCAAAAATTACTATTTTTGGACAGCAGATAAGTCAACTGTATCTTGACCAGGGCATAACTTTTTCATGGTTCATCATAAAAATTACATCCAATGCTCATTTTGAAGGGGATGACATTTCCTACAATTCATCTTCACATTCCAAGTCCAAGAAATGCTCTCACAAAAAGTTATCAATTTCTACATTATAGGTCAATTTCAAAAGTCAACAAAAATGCACTTTAAGTCAAAGACCATAACTTGAGATTGGTAAATCCAAATGACATGGGACCAAAGGCATTGGTTAGAGGACTTCAAGACCTTTCCAAAATGTCCAAGAAAATGTTCATATGATCAAAATTGAGAAGGATATGCATTGGAGAAGTTGGGAAATTTTTGTGAATTTGCAAAAGTCAACTTTGCTCAAAACACTTTGTTTTTGCTAATGGGCCTCAAATTTCTTCTTGAAACTTTATCCAAGGCCTATGCACGACCCATCAAGCTTAAATTGAATTATTTTCTTATTTTTATTAATTAATTGGATTTTTAATTGATTTTAATTCATTTAATTAATTTAAAATGTAGGAAATACAAAGATTTGATTTTTTCAATCTTTTTGTGAAGCAAACAAGCTCAAGGTATGCTGGCAATTCATGTGCAAATCAAAGGGACAAAAATCTCCAAGTTTGGAAAGTTTCTTCAATCAAAAAGATTCAAAAAGATGTATTGCAAATCAAATATTCAAACCATCATGCAATGGATTTTTTGTGCAAAATTTAACGTAATTCTCTTCTACTATATATACACAAGCTAAACCTAATGCCATGGACGTGAAAACTCTGCAGAAAAAAGCCATAGCCATTCAAGAAAATTCAAAGAAAACTCAAAACTGTTTTCCAGGTTCCAGGCTAATTCAAAGCATTATAGTGATTCAAACACATTGCTGGAGGTGTGAGGAACATGTTGCAATCGAAACCAAGTGCCAAAGCTCAAGAAACTGTCAAGAACAGACCCACGGTTTGAAGCATTTTTCCAAAATCGTAATCATTGATTCATGCATATTTAACATCTTGTTGTGATCGTTTTGTGTTGCTAGGGACTGTACGAAGCTTTTGGCATAGGTTAATTGGATTAAAACACCCAGAATCCAAAGACACCATGAACGTTTTCTAGGGTTTCCAAGCTTTGAATTTGGGGCTTTGCTATATAGGAAAAATTGGAACCCCTAATGCACATGGTTGAATTCGTTGAGACAAGATGAACATATTGACACCCTCGCGAAATATTTATGTAGCCTAGGGAGCTAATCGCTATTTTTCCTTATCACAGTTTGTGGGGGTTAAAAACCCCCGCTATCTAATCTTTGTTTTGCAGGTTCAGCGAAGAAGACGAGGACGTGTTTGCTTCTGAGTGATGGATTCAAAAAAGGCGCGCGTTTTTATTGTGTCCCAGCATAGTATTTATTTTCTTAATATAATATTCACTCTTTATTCTAAATACAAACGCGCTACACAGCTCAGATGGCCAAGGCATTGGTGTATTGATCATTGGGACCTGGGTTCGATTCCCAGGTCCCCCAAAATATTTCTATTGTTTTTCATAACGTGATTGCATGCAGGCTTTCCAACGTATTCCACCATATACCTCCAGTGATCCAAGCGCCAAGTGGCCACAGCCACAAATCCAATGGCTATGAGATGCTGACCATGGTATTCCCAGTCAAACAAATGCTTGGACAATTCCCAAAGTCAAACGTGGCTGAATGTGCAAATGGGCCAGGATTGCTAATTCACCTCCTATTGAGCCATCACCCCCCTGGTTTATTATTTCTTTTTATTTTCTTTTCCTTTTAATTTCTTTTATTAATAATTATTATTATTAGTATTTAATTAATTCACATAATTATTTTCCATAATAAATTCAGAAACCTAAAATATTATTTATTTTTATTATTTAGTAATTTCGCTATTAATTATTTTTTGTAAATAAATTCTAACAAATTAATTTAGTTTAATTAGGTTTAATTTTGACTTTTTCATAATAAATAAAATAAATTAGAATTAGGGTTTTCTTGACAACTTTTAATTTCTTTTATTTTTATTTTCATTAAAACATAAAAAACATAAAAAATACTTTTTTTCTTTTAATTAATTAATTGATTAGTTTTAGGTTTAATTTAATTTAACGCAAAAGGACCAAAATTCATTCTTTTTTCTCAAAAAGGGTCAAAACCCTAAGACTTTTCCCGATTCAATTTTTCTCGCGCATGTTTATTCTTGATTATTATTTTGATCATATTTATGTAACTGCTCCGAGGATGTAATAGCGTAATTAGGACTTTTTATCGCTTTCCTTTATTTTCTCGCATTTATTTTTCAAGGGTTATGTTTTTGGCGATGTAAATACTTGTAATAGCGTAGATTTACTTTCCGGAATTTACTTTCCGCACAATTATTAATTGTTAACTATGCATGACAAGACTTGCCTGAAAAATAAAATCAACCCGTAGCTCACCATAATACATGTGCAAAGATAATCTTAAACTGAATCCTGACACACTCGCACATGCCACTCCTAGGGTACGCCTCACTTGGTTGCCTCGACGTGGTCATTAAGTATAGGGCGTTTTAGAGGTCACCCTCCTGTCTAAAGATCCAGTGGCCTCGAAACGGTTGCCTCGGATAAAAAAGGACCTAAGACATTAGGGTTACCGCTAAGGCGTCCTACTATTGCTTTGGTGACCACATGTCCCTATAATCGAATTGACCCGAATAACTCCAACGACGGTGCTACCTACTTCTCAATAGTGGGATAGTACTGTCTAAAGGACATTTACACAGCTTAATTCCTTTAGAGTAAGTAGATTTCTCCTGGGTACTTGCTCTTTCAAAACAAAAAAAAACAACTTTTCGCACCTACACTTTCAAAAAGTTTTCAAACAAACACTTCATACACTCTTGAGGACTGATACAAGAGTTACCTAGAAGTTTTTAAACTAAAATTTTTCAAACCCACAAACACAAAGAAAAGCAAACATTTTTGAAAACATAGTGAGCAAGTACCTAAGAGCCTGTGGATAACCACTGATAGAAAGGGTGCTAACACCTTCCCTTTCTATAATCTACCTCCCGAACCGAGAAACATCTCGAAAAGGAATTTTGCTGTGCTTTTGTCCTTTCCTTGTTGGAGAAAATAAAAGACGGTGGCGACTCTTGCTTACCGCGACATTTCGCGAACCAGCATTCCAAAACAGTCAGTTCTATTTCCATCGATCACACATGGTAACGAGAACAACACTATAATTTCCTTGTCTTACTCACCAAACTTCACCCTAAGACTCACTAAATCATTGATTATGTTGTTTAAGGTATTGACGTGTTGTTTCAAATTGAATTCTTCTTGAATCTTCAAACTGTATATTCTCTACTTCCCAAATAATTTGTCCATCAACATCTTGGACATATATTGATTCTCCAATTTATTTTAAACCTCCTTTAGAGACATTAGGTCCTATATATGATACATTGTTAGACGACGGTGACTTATCTAGAGGGGAGTGAATAGATACCTGTTGTACCCCAAAATTTTCCCTCCCATATTTCTCAAAACATTTCAAGAAAGATCCACAAGTTGCTCAAGGTAGTCCAAGGGTTGGCCAGACAAGCTCTCTCCTAAGGCAATCTACCTCAAATTAGGGTTTCATGTTGCATCAAGATACTTAAGTCCAAGGGATCCTAAATTCTCAACATTGTCCTAATATGTTCTCAAGATCATCCATGTCAAGTTTCAAGCCCTACAGAGGAAGTTTGCTCAGTCAATTGCTCAAAGGCCCAAAAATCGACCGTGCTAGGGCAAAAGTCAACTGTGGCCCACATACATTCAAACTTCACGATTTTTGGTCAACATCCTCATTTTGAAGTATATTTCATCATTTTATCAAGTGTTTATCATGATTCATCAAGGATTACTCATAATTCATCAAGACTCAAAAGTTGCTAAATTAGGGTTTTGTAGGAAAAGTCAACTCAACTTTGACCAAGCATAACTTTCTCATACTTTATGATAAATGACCCATCAAAAGCTCATCTTTAAGAGTATGAAATTCCCTAAAATCCATATTCATCTCCCAAGTTCAAAATATGCACTCACAAGAAGTTATGAATTTGGACATTATAGGTCATTTTGAAAAGTCAACAAAAACACCTTTTTTGTCAAAGATTCATACATGATCATGGAATATCAATTTGATGTGAGACCAAACGTTTTGATTAGAGGACATCTCAAGCTTTCTAAAAAGTCAAAGAACACCTCCAAAGAGTCAAAATTGAGGAAGTTATGCATTGGTGAAGTTGACCTTTTTTGCAAAATTGCCAAAAGTCAACTATGCCTAAAACTTCAAATTTTTCCAAATGGGCCCAATATTTTTCACTTGTTTTGAGTTGGCAACATAGTCCACGAGCTCTAGCCCTTGCCACCTGTCCTTATCATGTTTTTATTATTTATTTTGATTTTTATTTGAATTAATTCAATTTAAATCAAAACAAATCATATAAAATCCAAAATATTGAAAACAAAAGATTTTGTGCTTGTTTCAGGTTTGAATTATAGCTAGCAAGTATTCAAACTCGTGCAAGGCATTAGGGTGGACAAAAAGATTGAGTTTAGGCCAATTTTGGAATGATATTCAAGAGGATCAAATCACAATCAAATTCAATAATGGAAGAAGTTTGAGTACAGCCTATCAACCCTAATCCATTCCCTGATACATATAGAAGGTGTGCAGACTCAAAACTAGGTTAGAAACAGGCGCAGCAAGGAGAGCAAAAATCTAAAAAAATCAAGAAAAAGTGCAAGATCGAATTCAGTGTTCCATGCATCCTCAAAGCCTTCCAGCCATCCCAATCACTTCCTGAGACTCCCAGCAAGCGAAAACAAACGCAAAACGCAAACCAGTAATTCCTTAAAAAAATAGGGAAACACGTCCCGGTTCTGGCCACCGTATCACAGAACTGGCGACTATGCTGGGGATGATTATAAGTGGGGTGTACCTTAGGATTAGTTCATCATATTGTTTTCAATTGTTTGATCTGTTTGCTTTATCTTTGTGGGCTTTGTATCAGAGTTACTATAGATCCTAACCCAGATCTGGGGGTACCCTTTAGGTAAGTAGCAATAGACTGTGAGGGAACTGTACGACGTAGACCGATACGGTTAAAGCAGTAGCTACGTTGGTGTGACACATTAATTGGTACCGATATCCCTTGTGAAGGAACAAGGAGAGTATGGGACCGCTAGTAGGTCATTAAGCATCAACTGGCCTTAGAACCTATAATTGACCAACTTGGCCATAGAAAAGTAGCAGAATGCTACACTTATTGAGACCATACTCTCGCAATGATTCCGGCTGCAAGAAAAGATTGCTAAATTGGAATTGTGACTGATCGAGGATGGTTAGTGATATTGAGAACCTCTAGAACCTGGTTACTATTACTAGGACAGGTTGAACCAACTAAACTGAAAAAGGGTAATACCTAAACTCCATGCCAGCCTGAAATTTAAGGGCTATTGTGTGACTTGTTTGCCCTTACCATGTTTGCTATCTGTGATACTTGTGGTATGTTTCTATCATGTCATCATGAATCATGACATTGGATGCATACTTCATTAGACTAACCATTTCAAAGACCAAGGGGATTCATCTTTGTTCTATTTTGCAGATCATGGCATCTATACGCAGAAATACCATTCGGATCAACTTCGTGCAGATACCTGCTCAGCTTAGAGAGTTGGTTTTAAAAGTTCCAGATACTTATTCCTTTGTTAGAAGACATGGTCATCTCCTCAGCCTGGTAACTTCCAAGTTGGATGAGCAAATGATGAGCGTGTTGTTCCAGTTCTTTGACCCGTTGCATCACTGTTTCACCTTCCCGGACTATCAGTTGGTCCCTACTTTGGAGGAGTTTTCTGATTTACTTGGCATATCTATTCTAGAGCAGACACCCTTTACAGGTTTGGAGATAGCTCCTAGGCCAGAGGATATTGCTTCAGCCCTACATCTAACAATGGTTGATGTAGTATCTAACTGGGAGACTCAGAGTGGGATGAAAGGTTTCTTGGATAAGTTCTTGATTGATCAAGCTCAACAGTTCTGGGATAGTTTGGACTTTCAAGCATTTGAAGACATCCTAGCTCTCCTCATCTATGACCTGGTTCTGTTCCCAAATTCAGATTCTTTTGTCGACATGAACGTAGTCAAGATTTTCATGTCTCGTAACCCAGTGCCTACTCTCTTAGGTGATATTCTGCATGCTCTTTATACCCGTACTGTGCGGAGAAGGGGAACTCTCATGTGTTGTGCACCGCTGCTGGCGAGGAGGTTTATTTCTCACCTCCCCAAATTTGTATTGAAGAATGAGGAAGGTATGGGTTGGGCTTACAGAATCATGTCCCTTGCTCATACGGAAATCCTTTGGAGTACTAAAGATATGGAAAAGGTAGCTGTCATTGATCGCTGTGGGGAATACCCCAATGTTCCATTGCTGGGAATTAGAGGAGGAATAACCTATAATCCTTGTTTGGCCTTACGACAGTTTGGACGAGCTCGAAGGGACGGTCCTCATGAGTTGCTACTTCCAGACATTGTCTTTGACTTCAAGGGGGATGTTGAGGGACATCTCCGCAGATTTATACGAGCCTGGGATAGGGTGAACAGGTCTGATCCACATGAGCTAGGAATGAAGACTTCTCTCCCAATGCAACCGTATCTCCAGTGGGTTCGAGCCCGTGCTCAAAAGCTGGGGATGCCATATGAAGCCGTTTTGCCGGTGATTGTAGAGCATACTGATGAAGAAGGGGTTCCTTATACGGTCCTCCATCCATACATGCCTACTGATATTGGGGCATTGAAGAGATCTTGGATCCTGTTAAGGGAAGAAAGGGATACCTACAGAGAGAAGTATCATGAGCAGGAAAGGAAGATCCTGAAGCTTACAAGGCAGCTGGAGACTGAGAGGACAATCAACGATTATGTCAGCACGAAAGGAAAACGACCATGGGAATTCTGATGTCTTTTATAGTTTCTAGTTTAGATTTGCTTTTCAGTATTTCTTTTGTAACGCCTTAAAGGAATTTTCTAAACATTGTTTCAAGTTTTAATCTAATAAAAGTGTGTTTTATTTTGGTTTACAAATTTGAATCTCCCTAAGTCTTTGAAATCATTTCATACGTATTTCATTCCCATGCACCTCATCACAGGTACACTTACAGGTTTCTTATCTTCTTCGCTGTTTATTTCAGCACAATATGTCTTCTGAAACACCTAGTGATCAAGCTATTAAGGCTCTTCAAGCTCAGAATGCTCATTTCCAGGAGATGTTCATGAACTTGGCCAAGAGTCAGCATGATTTGAAGACTCTTATCTTAAAGAACAAGAAGAAGAAGAAGAAGGTGGTCCTCCTGAATATGGGTCACAGATTTGGGAACAGGTTGAGACAAGAAGCTGATTTATCTCACTCATCTGGAGGGTGAGAGAATCAAGGAGAAAGGAAGGGTCATAGCCTTGTGGTTTCTGACAATGACACCAACTTTGATGAAGACCAGTATCCCCCTGCTGAGGATAGGTATAAACAACTTGAAGACCGGTTAAGCGCAATGGAGATCCAGAAGATACCTGGGTTGGACTTCGGAGATTTGGGTTTGGCATCTAGGGTGGTGATCCCCCACAAGTTTAAAGCACCTGTCTTTGCTAAATACGACGGGGTATCTTGCCCAAAGTTACACCTACGCTCATATGTCAGAAAGATTCAACCATATACTGCTGATAGGAACCTCTGGGTTCATTTCTTTCAAGATAGTCTGTCAGGGACTCAACTTGAATGGTTCTATCAACTAGAAGGAGCTAATTTCCGCAACTGGGAGGACCTCGCTGCTGCTTTTTACAAGCAATACCAGTATAATGCCGACCTTGCTCCCACGCGTACCCAACTTCAGGGTATGTCTATTGGTGCGAGCGAAGGTTTTAAGGACTACGCTCAGAAGTGGAGAGATCTTGCTGGAAGAGTACAACCACCTCTGGCTGATAGGGAGTTGGTGGACATGTTTCTTGGGACTTTGTCTGGTCCGTATTTCAATCATTTGATAGGTAGTGCATCGTCTGGGTTCACTGAATTGATAATGACTGGGGAGAGAGTTGAGGTCGGTATCAAGAGCGACAAGATACAGAAAGGTGCTTCGTCAAGTACAGAAAAGAATCCCTTCAAGAAGGAATCTAGTGCAGTTTACAACTCGAGGAGCCAAAACCGACCTGAGCGCCGCCAAGCAATTAATGTGGTGGTAATATCAAGACCTGTTGTTGCCCCACAACGCAACGCTCAGCAAAGAGTAGAGAGACCGCAAAGACAGTATACTCGGCTCAATATGACTTTATCTCAAATTCTGCCGCAACTATTGAAAACCAACTTGGTCACTCTGAGAGAGGCTCCAAAGAATCCCAGTACTACATCACCGTTGTATAATCCAAACGCCCGGTGTGCATATCACTCTGATAGCCCAGGGCATGATACGAAAAACTGCTGGGCTTTGAAGAATAAGGTACAAGACCTGATTGAAGCTAAGGATATTGAGTTTGAAGCGTCGGAAAAGCCCAACGTCATAATGGAACCTATGCCTAAACATGATCAGGGAGTGAATGCAATTGAGGATGATGATGAAGAGTCAGATTTTGAAAGTTAGATTTACCCGACTATTGACGGTGGATTAAGCAATTGGACGGTAAAGGACTTCGTGCCCATTTCTTTTATTACACAGTAATAAGACTTTTGTTTTGGATTTGTAACAGACAATTTAAAACTTTTACGGCCCGGTGCCTTGCCCGAGACACCGTGGCTTTGTTTGTGAGGGCTTAATATTTGTCATTTCCATATATCATCAATAAAAGCATTGGATGTTTTCTTGCATTACGAATTTTGCGCCCCTTGTTTTTTCTTTTCTATCTTGCAAAACGGCTATTTGTCTTACACACACTCACATATCATAATACAGGTCCACATCCACTCTGGATCCCACTGATAACGACTTTGCTACTGCCAGTTATGACTTTGAAAGTCCGATCAACCAAGCCGAGGACGAAGGTGAGGATGATTGCGAAGTGCCTAGGGAACTTGCTAGATTGTTACTTCAGGAAGAGAGGGCCATACAGCCCCACGAAGAGCCGGTAGAATCAATAAATCTGGGTACGGAAGAAGACAAGAAAGAGGTCAAGATCGGTGCAAATTTGGAGCCTAGAGTCAAGCAATGGTTGATACAGATGTTGCGTGACTATGTTGAGATCTTTGCCTAGTCTTATGAAGATATGCCTGGGTTGGATACCGATATTGTGGTTCACCGCTTGCCAACTAAGGAAGACTGTCCTCCAGTAAAACAGAAAGTTCTCCGAATGCGCCCGGATATGTCTGAGAAAATTAAGGCTGAGGTTATGAAACAGTTTGATGCCGGTTTTCTAGCAGTTACTTCTTACCCGCAGTGGGTTGCCAACGTGGTTCCGGTGCCGAAGAAAGATGGTAAGGTTCAAATGTGTGTTGACTATAGGGATCTGAACAGGGCAATCCCCAAGGATGATTTCCCTCTGCCACATATCGACGTTCTGGTTGACAACACCACACATCATAAGGTCTTCTCCTTTATGGATGGTTTCTCCGGTTATAATCAGATTAAGATGGCTCCCGAGGATATGGAGAAGACAACTGTCGTTACTCAATGGGGTACCTTTTGCTACAAAGTCATGCCTTTCGGATTGAAGAATGCTGGGGCAACGTATCAGCGCACCATGGTAGCTTTGTTCCACGACATGATTCATCATGAGATTAAGGTATACATTGACGACATGATTGCAAGGTCCCATACTGAGGAAGAACACCTCGACCATCTTCAGAAGCTATTTGACAGGTTGAAGTTGTACAAGCTGAGGTTAAATCCGAACAAGTGCACCTTCGGGGTGAGGTCTGGTAAGTTGGTGGGTTTCGTCGTTAGTGATAAAGGTATTCAAGTGGATCCTACAAAGGTGAAGGCCATACAGGAAATGCCAGCTCCCCAAACTGAAAAGGAAGTCAGAAGTTTGTTGGGACGTCTGAATTACATTGCCCGATTCATTTCACACCTAACTGCTACTTGTGAGCCGATCTTCAAGTTACTAAAGAAAGATCAAGTGGTAAGATGGAACGATAAATGTCAGGCCGCTTTTGAAAGGATTAAGGAATATCTCCAAGAGCCACCTATTCCGATGCCTCCAGTTGAAGGAAGACCTTTGATCTTATACTTGACAGTACTCGACAATTCGATGGGGTGTGTGCTGGGGCAGCATGACGAGTCTGGCCGAAAAGAGCATGCTATTTACTACCTTAGCAAAAAGTTTACCGGCTGCGAGACCCGATACTCGTTGCTTGAGAAAACTTGTTGCGCTTTGGCATGGGCTGCTCGCCGGCTGAGACAGTATATGATGACTCACACTACTCTATTGATATCAAAGATGGATCCAATCAAGTATATATTCGAAAAGCCTGCCTTGTCCGGAAGAATAGCAAGATGGCAGATGATCTTGACTGAGTATGACATCTAATACACGACCCAAAAGGAAATCAAGGGAAGTGTGTTGGCAGATCATTTGGCACATCAGGCAGTGGACGATTACCAATCTATGAACTTTGAATTCCCGGATGAGAACATCATGTTGGTGACTGACTGTGAAACACTTGGACCGGATGAAGGACCTGAGGAAGGATCCCAATGGTCTATGTATTTTGATGGAGCTTCAAACGCTTTGGGTAATGGCATTGGAGCTGTGATCATATCTCCCAAAGGATGTCATACTCCGTTCACCGCCCGACTATGTTTTAACTGCACCAACAACATCGCAGAATATGAAGCGTGCATTATGGTCCTTTGAGCAGCTATTGACCTAAGAATTAAGTTCTTGAGTGTATTCGGAGATTCCGCTCTCGTGATCAGTCAGATCAAAGGCGAGTGGGATATGAAGCACCCAAATCTTATTCCTTACAGAGTATGTATTGACTTTGCTTCCACACTTCGAGGAGATAACCTTTGAACACTTCCCTAGAGAGGAGAATCAGTTAGCGGACGCGCTAGCTACGGTGTCTTCTATGTTCAAGGTCAGGTGGGACAACGAGGCCCCCCTGATTACCATTGAGAGGTTAGACGAACCTGCGCATTGCTGTGACATTGAGACTGAAGAGGTAGCAGATAAACCATGGTTTCACGAGGTAAAGAGGTATCTTGAGGCACAGGAATACCCCGAGGGTGCATCTGTTAATGAAAAGAAGTTTCTGAGGAGGTTCGCGGCAAAATTCTTCATCAGTAATGGTATCCTTTACAAATGTAACCATGATTCAACCTTACTGTGATGTGTGGATAAGAACGAGGCAGAAAGGATTATGTTAGAGTTGCATGAAGGTACATTCGGAACTCATTCCAGTGGACACACCATGGCAAAGAAAATCCTTCGGGCAGGATATTATTGGTCCACCATGGAAGCCGACTGTTATCAGCATTCTCGGACCTATCATAAGTGCCAAGTCTATGCTGATAAGGTGCACATACCTCCAGTACCTCTGAACATATTGACAGCTCCTTGGCCTTTTGCAATGTGGGGCATTGATATGATTGGTGAGATCAGACCTACTGCGTCCAACGGGCATCATTTCATCTTGGTAGCGATTGATTACTTTACAAAGTGGGTTGAAGCAGCTTCCTTTGCTGCTGTAACCAAGAACGTCGTGGCACGATTTATTCGGCACAATCTGATCTGTCGATATGGTGTACCTGAGAGGATCATTACGGACAATGGTACAAATCTCAACAATACGATGATCATCGAGCTCTGCAAACAGTTCAAGATACAACATCACAATTCTTCTCCTTACCGGCCGAAGATGAATGGGGCTGTTGAAGCGGCTAATAAGAATATCAAGAAGATTGTGCATAAGATGACGGTGACATACAAAGATTGGCACGTGATGTTACCATTTGCTCTTCATGGGTACCGCACCTCAGCGTGGACGTCAACAGGGGCAACACCATATTCCTTGGTATATGGTATGAAGGCGGTCTTGCCCATTGAAGTTCAGATATCCTCTCTTCGGATTATGAAGGATGCAGGTTTAAGCGAAGATGACTGGATTCAGACCCGGCTTGATCAACTGAACTTAATCAACAAGAAGAGACTTACTGCTATTTGTCATGGTCAGACGTATCAAAAACGGATGATCAAGGCATTTAACAAGAAAGTCAGACGACAAGAGTATCAAGTTGGGGATCTGGTGATCAAACGCATCATCCTACCACAAGGTGATCCCAGGGGAAAATGGATCCCTACGTACGAAGGGCCATTTATGGTTAAGAACATTTTCTCAAGAGGAGCTATGATTCTAATCACCATGGATGGTGACGACCTTCCTCACCCCGTCAATGCAGACATAGTGAAAAGATACTAGGCATAATCAAAGACCCTCTAGGTTGACTGGCCTAGGCAAAAATAAGGGCTTCCCGGCAAACTAAAAGGGTTCATGCAAAAATAAGGGATGAAAATGGAAAAAATCTGTACACCCGGCAAGTCGAAAACCTGAAAAGGTGGCTTGGGCAAAAAATGGTATCCCGGTGGACTGAAAACCCGAAAGGGCGGTCCAGGAAAAAATTAGGGATTAAGGCGTAACACTATGTCTCATTGGATCATCTTGCAACCAGACTTCGGTGTCGACTATCAAGCTCAGACATGCGCTAATCAATCTGATCTACCTTCAACCAAGTAGCAAAGTGATGAGACGCTCAAGGATATAAAGGCAATAGCAGAGTTAGAACCCAGTGGGATTGTTCACATAGCTGTTTTTCTTTCTTTTTCACAAACTGTATAAATATTCTATCTTTCAGCGGTGCTCTCTTACTAGGACGTCAGCCCCTTGTACAAAAAACGCGTATTTTCAGGCCGACTTCAAAATCAATACAATTCATTTTCACAAAGAAATTTCAAATTGTTTTCTTTTTCTGTTTTGTTTTGCAAGAACGTCCAATGTTTCATTTTTGATATATGCATTTGACATTGATTGTTGCTCATAAATATTTACATGCGAAACAAAAGACGATTACTCGTAATATCAAAAATAGGGGCAAATAAGAAATGTCCAAGCCTTACAGTTGCTTTATTCACCAGGTATAGGGATAGACCCAGTTGGAGAAAACGATTGAAGGTACATTCACTACCCGCAGAGTAAGAAAAAAGGCAGTAGTGTTAACTCTCCCCAGCTGAGGCTCACAACTGCGAATGAGTCGGTGATATTCTCCCTCAAGCATAGTTTATCTACCATAAGCACTAAAAAAAATTATCCCCAACGGAGTATGAAAAATTATCCCCAGTGGAGTTTGAAAAAAATTATCCCCAGTGGACTCTAGAAGATTGTCCCCAGTAGAGTCTATAAGATTATTCCCAGCGAAATCGCAACTGAAAAATCATCCCCAGCAGAGTTCATTCCTTTCACAAACAGGAACTCAATCCCCAACAGAGTTTATTATCACTAGCAACGGTAATTCATCCCCGACTGAAGTTATTCTTCCAAATCAACAGGTCCGCTAGCAAAATATGTCCTACCCACAAGGACAGTTTCCCATCAGTTTATTCCCCAACGGAGTTATCCTCTCCTGCAGGTTTATTCTCACAATCATCTTCATTCACTATCCCCAGCAAAAACAAAGAATTCAACTCTTTTCTCCAGTAGTAATCCGGGATTTATTTTCCCCACCTAAAAACATTACATTTCCATACATCATGACACATGCATATACGCATCATACAAACACAATCTTATTTATTTTGAGAACATCATTGCTTGATACATATCATGCATTACATACAACTAACATTTACCTTCCAGGAAGGATACAATCAAATTCTCACAAAATTCAAGCTGTGAAGCCCGGGTACGACTGGATAATGGTCTAATCCCCAGTTAAATTACGGACGACCGAAGCTCCTAAAATTCAACTTTCCTCTTTGATAGAGAAGATTCCTCAATAGAATACGGACGATCTAAGTTCCTAAAATTCAAATTGAGATGTTTCCTCAGTAGAATACGGACGACCGAAGTTCCTAAAATTCAACAGAGATGATTCCTCAGTTGAATACGGACGACCAAAGTTCCTAAAATTCAACAGAGATGGTTCCTCAGTAGAATACAGACGACCGAAGTTCCTAAAATTCAATTGAGATGTTTCCTCAGTAGAATACGAACGATCGAAGTTCCTAAAATTCAAATTGAGATGATTCCTCAGTAGAATATGGACGATCGAAGTTCCTAAAATTCAATAGAGATGATTCCTCAGTAGAATACGGACGACCGAAGTTCCTAAAATTTAATTGAGATATTTCCTCAGTAGAATACGAACGATCGAAGTTCCTAAAATTCAACAAAGATGATTCCTCAGTAGAATACAGACGACCGAAGTTCCTAAAATTCAACAGATATGTTTCCTCAGTAGAATACAGACGATCGAAGTTCCAAAAATTCAAATTGAGATGATTCCTCAGTAGAATACGGACGACCGAAGTTCCTAAAATTCAACAGAGATGTTTCCTCAATAGAATACGGATGATCGAAGTTCCTAAAATTCAAATTGAGATGATTCCTCAGTAGAATACGGATGACCGAAGTTCCTAAAATTCAACAGAGACGACCCACCAGCAGAATAACGAATGACCGAAGTTCCTAAAATTCAAAGAGAGACGACTCACCAGCAGAATAACGGACGACCGAAGCTCCTAAAATTCTACTCCTCTCAACAAAAATCAGCCTTCCTCAGGAGAATCTTCCTCAACGTCAGATATACAAGCTCTCGCTAAGGAATCTCTTATGCGATCGACACTCCTTCAGATGGCATATTTAAGCCCATCACCTCGTCAGCAATTTCCAAATGGCATCTTTAAACCCATTCCCGATATCGCAAGACGCACACCACTTCATGCGAGTGCAAATTTCTGGGCACTCTAGTGTTCAATCATCTTTCACCTTCAGATTACGAAAGGCGCGAAAGCCAATATATATCCTTGGGTTTAAGAAGATTGAACAGGGGCAGCTGTTGTATCCCAAAATTTTCTCTCCCATATTTCTCAAAACATTTCAAGAAAGATCCACAAGTTGCTCAAGGTAGTCCAAGGGTTGGCCAGACAAGCTCTCTCCTAAGGCAGTCTACCTCAAATTAGAGTTTCATGTTGCATCAAGATACTTAAGTACAAGGGATCCTAAATGCTCAACATTGTACTAATATATTCTCAAGATCATCCATGTAAATTTTCAAGCCCTACAGAGGAAGTTTGCTCAGTCAATTGCTCAAAGGCCCAAAAATTGACCGTGTTAGGGCAAAAGTCAACTGTGGCCCACATACAGTCAAACTTCAAGATTTTTGGTCAACATACTCATTTTGAAGTATATTTCATCATTTGATCAAGGGTTGATCATGATTCATCAAGTATTGCTCATAATTCATCAAGACTCAAAAGTTGCTAAATTAGGGTTTTGTAGGAAAAGTCAACTCAACTTTGACCAAGCATAACTTTCTCATACTTTATGAGAAATGACCCATCCAAAGATCATTTTGAAGAGGATGCAATTCCCTAAAATCCATCTTCATCTCCCAAGTTCAAAATATGCACTCACAAGAAGTTATGAATTTGGACATTATAGGTCATTTTGAAAAGTCAACAAAAACACCTTTTTTTTCAAAGCTTCATACATGAGCATGGAATATCAAATTGAGATGAGACCAAAAGGCTTGATTATAGGACATCTCAAGCTATCTAAAAAGTCAAAGAACACCTCCAAAGAGTCAAAATTGAGGAAGTTATGCATTGGTGAAGTTGACCTTTTTTGCAAAATTGCCAAAAGTCAACTATGCCTAAAACTTCAAAATTTTCCAAATGGGCCCAATCTTTTTCACTTGTTTTGAGTTGGCAACATAGCCCACGAGCTCTAGCCCTTTCCACCTGTCCTTATCATGTTTTTATTATTTATTTTGATTTTTATTTGAATTAATTCAATTTAAATCAAAACAAATCATATAAAATCCAAAATATTGAAAACAAAAGATTTTGTGCTTGTTTCAAGTTTCAATTACAGCTAGCAAGTATTCAAACTCGTGCAAGGCATTAGGGTGGACAAAAAGATTGAGTTTAAGCTAATTTTGGAATGATATTCAAGAGGATCAAATCACAATCAAATTCAATAATTGAAGAAGATTGAGTACAACCTATAAACCGTAATCCATTCCCTGATACATATAGAAGGTGTGCAAACTCAAAACTAGGTTAGAAACAGGCGCAACAAGGAGCAAAAATCTGAAAAAATCAAGAAAAAGAGCAAGATCGAATTCAGTGTTCCAGGCATCCTCAAAGCCTTCCAGCCATCCCAATCACTTCCTGAGACTCCCAGCAAGCGAAAACAAATGCAAAACGCAAACCAGCAATGCCTTAAAAAAATAGGGAAAGACGTCCCGGTTCTGGCCACCGTATCACAATACCCAAGTAAAATTACCTTTCAAAAATAGGTAAGTAAAAATTTATTTTGAAAGACAATATTGCACGTAAGGTTTTTGGCCTAGATCGAAAAGTCGTCTAAACGAACTTTTTTATTGTAAACTCGGATATGCAAGAGCCTTATGGAATTAGAATGATACAAACAATTAACACAACAGTTTCACAATTAATCATTTATAACAAAACACTTCATCCACTTATTTCCAATTCAATTGTATTAAAAACAATATTTGACAATTTATCAAGCAGTTGGTGCGCAATCAATTTTTCATAATTTCTCTTAAGCTTTGTTGATTTGAAAATAACACTTACAATCAAAGTGATTATAAGCTAATCAGCAAAGCAATTTAAACTTTAACAATTAAAGAAAAATTATATACAAATCGATCAATCAAACACCAAGTTCAACAAATTGCATATAGAAAGTAAATGAGAGTGAGAGAGAGAGAGAGAGATAGAATAATACAGATATTTGTTTAGGAAGTTCATCAATCATCCTCCCTATGGGTATGTCTCCCACAATTTCATTTTGGAATTGAGATAAATTTATTACTTTGCAAAAAGTTGATTATAAGAGAAGTGTTCCAAGAGCAGTCCTACAAACCCTAACCGTTTAATGTTGATTCAACCCCTTATCTTCTTTTGATCTTGAGCAAGACCAAGACAAAATAGATCCAATTGATTCACCATCTCACACTACTCCTTTGTGATATCCATAATCTCTAAAGCTTTCACTCAATTGAATCCAATTGTGAACTATTAAACACAAGAACTTCCAATACGATTCACCGTTTTGTGCTACTCCTTTGTAAGATCTCCAATATTTAAATCTTTCACTCGGACGAATCCATTATTGTAAAGCCTTGAACAAAACCCCCAAATCTACCACAGATCTTAAAGGATAAACCCTAGGTTTTTTCGGATGAAACCCACCACAATTCTCAATCCAATATTCTTGGTTACACAAACCTAATTGGATGTTATTAAACATTGTCTAGATAGAACCCCAACAAAAAATGATTATGTGTAGTTTGTTAGTGTATGCATAGTGTTTTACCCTAAAATTTTCCCTCCTTCTCCTTTAAAAATCCTCTTCTAAGGTTTCTCAAATGTTCAAAGCTTTTCAGACCTCCAAACGTGTCAATTAATTCGCCAAGGTTTCGAGTTTGCAAATGCTCAAAGTTTCTTCTTTCCACTGGTTTTGTACTAGGGTTTTTGAGTGTGTGACGCCTGTTGGGATCAAGACTCATGGTTTCCAGGATTGCATGACATTAAGGATTACGTTTGAGTTTATTTTGAATTAAGGTTTTGATTCATGGTAAAAAGATATGGAGTTTGAAGATCCTTTAATGATACATTTGTTTTAAGTTAACCGAATCTAGATTTGAGATCAGGGGTTTGCTCGTTTTCTAGTTTACTTTTGTGGAAAATCATCTAAAGGCATCATTTCAAAAGAGAGGAAATTATGGATCAATACGGATTTGTCATTTCAATTACAAGACATTTCGGGTTATGAGGATTTGAAAAATCTTAAGTTGGTGAATAAGATTTGAGGTTTGAGTTTCATTTGACCTTGTGCCTTAAAATCCAATTCTAAAGTTCAAGGGATCAAAGCCCATACCATTCTTTCTTTTCAATTCTCTCATTCAACTCAAACAATTTCTACAAGTTTACCTCACAATTTTCAAAACCACACATTCCTCAAAATTGTTGTTTAAATTACATTCAAAATTGTTACAAGATTCAAAATTCAAATTCAAATGATTTCAAAAAAAGAAGAAGTTCAAATACATTTTTAAGGCCTACTACATTTTTTTATCCTATTCTTTCTATTTTCTATTACAAAACAGTAAAAGATTCTTCATGCTCCTAGCCTTCAAGCTTCTTCTCCAAGCCATGCCACGGTTTCTTTGCCATCTTCCTCCACTCCTCATCAATCATACATGAAAAAGAAATCAAGCAAGAGTTAGTTCTCAAACAATTCAAAAAGAACAAAACTACAAATAATGTTGAACTCATCATTATGGTAGTTTTAAGAATCAGGAAATACAGTGTTTTTGTGTGCTAAGGCCTCAAACATTTATTTCTATCATAGGCCAATATTATTGCAAATCCCAAACTATGTTGGTTCACAATAGAGGAAAAGAAGCCCAACAGAATTTAAGCCCAACAAAATTTCAATTCCAACCCAACAGAAAATCAAGCCTCATACAAAATGGATTTAATCATGGGCCAATGCTATTGCAAATCACAATCCATTATTGGTTCACAATATAGAAAAGATGCATACATAATTTCAATCCCAAAAAGAATATCAATTTTGCCCAAAAGAAAGCCTCATACACAACATGCATCATTGGCTAAAAGGTGTGAATTTTGGTTCACAAAAAAAGTAAAGAAAGATAAGATAGAAAGTCAGATTTATCATCATATTTTCACGCAAAGGAGTAACAACTTTCATGTTGCTTCATGTGAAATAAAATCATGTTCCCAAGTTTACTGCAAAAGCAAGTTCTGTTCATAGTAAAAGAAAGAGGCAATTCAGAAAAGTACAAAGTACAAGGTACATCTATCATACAAGCAACCAGCCAGCAAGCAAATCAAACAAGCAATTGGTACAAAAGTACAACAAGTACAACCATCCAGCAAGTAAACTAGTACAAAAGCCATCTTTTATCACAAATAAGTGAACATTCGAACAAACAACGAGGTACAAACTCAGAAAAGTATTCATCACTGCATGAAATCAAAGAAACCAATACCACAAAGGCAAGCAACAAGGTATGAAGTCAGCAAGCTAGCCTGCTAAAAGTACCAAAAAAAGCTAGCATCACAGAAACTAGACAAAGTTATCAAAAATCAACCAGCAAAAGCATGAAAAAGGTCCCAAAAGCCATCACGGTATAAAAAGCCAGCAACAAAACAGAAACAGGGGGGTCAATATACACAAGGAAAAATATACAGAGAATCAAAGAGAGCCAAAAAACCGCAACACCACCATTTTCCAAACCAACTCATCATCATCAAAAAATATACAAAAACAGAATCGCATGCAAATACAACACAAACCCTAACGTTTTTTTATCATCATTTCCTAAACAACCAAACCCTTCAGAAATTTTGTAATAGAAAAAGAGCAAGAAGGAAATGGAAAGATCTCACTCAGGATCAATTGGAAAAATCTGAATCGCGATATCCCCCTCCTCTCCTTTCCATTTTCATCCTCTTTTCTCCATTTTTATTCACTGTAAAGGTCAAACAACAAATCAGTTAGAGATTCAGAATAGAAGAAGAGATAAGAAATGATACAGAATCATAGAAATAGGGAGATATCTGGCGAAGATGAAGAAGGAGGCAAGGATCGTGAAGCAGCGAGGGAGAGGAAGTAGAGGAGCTGTCTCTTTTAGTCTTTAGGGTTTTACAACCCTTATGTTTTGTTTTGTTCAGATACAAGAGGTGGGTCTTGGGTCGACCCGGTTCGGTCCAAGCCCACCATATTTTTTATTTTTTTTTCAAAAACTTGATGCATTTTTATATATTATTGAATTAATCATAATAACATATTGAAGCAGCTAGCGCAGTGGTGAAGGCAATGTTTGGCAAACACAAGGGCAAGGGTTGGAAACCCCCTGGGACCATTTTTTCTCTTGTTTTATTATTCTTTTTTTTGTGTCATTTTTTATGTTGTTGGGCTTAAATTGACAGCCCAACACAATTTCTTCACGCGCGCACACCCCCTATTACTCAATATACCACGCAGACCCAAATCACATTTTTTTCATTTCTTTTGCTGTGTACAAAAAACTGCCATTGGGCCTAACAAAACTGCTTTTTTTTCTTTTACACTTTGAACTGTTTTCACAGCCCCTGGCTTATTTCTTTTTATATTTTTTACTTTTATCATTATTAATATTATTATTATTATTATTAATAATAAAAAAAACCAAAAAAATATTTTTATTATACTATTTTATCTTTCCTTTCAAGATAAAACGTCAATTAACTTCTATTCTTTCTTAATCAATTAATGATTATACTAGGGTTTTATTTATTTTCTTTATTTCAAATCAAATTAACTTAGAATTTTAGGTTTTCTTTTAAATTAATTAATTCTTTTTTTTTCCATACTATTTGATTAATATTAAAACCTTTTCTCAAAAACCCTAAAAAATATTTTCTTGTTTAAATTCACTTCTTTTAAACTTAAATTTAATTTTCTCATTCTAATTCATTATTTTTCTTAATCAAGTTTAAAACTTTTTCTTAACAAAAACAGAAACAAAAATCAATTTTTATTTTTCCTTTACTTTCTTGTGCATTTATTCATTCTTGTACATTTATTCATTCTTGTACATAATATTTATTTCAATTCTTGTACATTTATTCAATATGGTCGTAATAGATAGTTAGGTTTTAAATTCTTGCAATCCCCATTTCTAAGTTTGTACCCCATCCTCAAAAATAATGTAATAGCGTAGGATATTTACTTTCCGTAATTTACCGCTTTTATATAAATGCTAGTGAATTAGGGTTTGTATGGAAAGATAAAATCAATGTTTAGAAAACTCTAATCCAAGATAAACTCAAGAATAAAATGCAATACACTTGCACACTTTGCACCTCTAGGGTTTACTCCACTTTGTTTCCTTGAGAAAATGGTCATGTTATGCATGTGAGACACCTTAGCAAAAACAATCAAAAATACAAGATCATAGTCCCTCGATGACGCTTCGAATGCTGCCTTCAAAATAAACTTAGTCCCTTAAGAAAAATGCTAAGGTATCTCACAACATTGCATTTTATGACTATACGATGACCCACACCCATCACTTCACATCCAAAAAAGCTACTTACCAATCAATGTTGAGATAGCAATATCAAAGGAAGAGAGAAATGAACAAAAGACTTTTGAGTAGGTGGAACGTTCTTAGTTGCTTGCTCACAATCCATCTTCAAAACAAACATATTTTCAAATACACCAAACACTTTCAAAAACATGAAATATTTTAAAAAGTCCAACATTTTGTATGCATTCTTATAGAGACGAGAATCATTACAAAGTTTGCCTAAACGAAGGCGCTTTTCAAAAATACTTTCAAAATCCACCACAAACACATTTCAAACAAAGCAATTTCAAAAGTGATCTAGCAAGAAACTAAGAGCCCATAGATGACTTTAGATGAAAAGGGTGCTAACACCTTCCCTTTTCATAACCTACCCCCCGAACTCAAGAAAACATCTCAAAGGTCTTTCCTGTTCTTTTCACCCTTTCCTTATTGGATAAAAGAAAATTCTGTGGCGACTCTTGCTATCCACAACAATTGTGATCAAACATAAAACAACCAAGTCAGTTCTCCAACCGTACTACAAAACTGGAGACTCTGTTGGGGAATATAACTTAAAAGTGGGGTTACCTTAGAGCTAGACCACATTCATTTGCTTTCATTGTTTAATTTATTTGCTTTACATTTATGGGTCCTTGTTTGGGTTTGTATTGATCCTCTACCCAAATTTGGGAACACCATTAGGTAAATAGCAAAGATTGTGGAGACTCTATGGCGTAGACCGATATAGTTGAGACAATAGCTATGTTAGTGTGACATATTTGTGGGTACCAGTATCCCTTATGGCGAATTAAGGAGAATATGGGGCCGCTGAGTGATGTCATGAAGCACTAACGAATATTAGAACCTTTAATTGAACAACTTGACCATTAGGAAGTAGTGAGATAGCCGGTTTAGGTGGAAAGCTGAAAATTGATTGATACTCGATACTACACTCATTGAGATCGGACTTTTGGGATATTTTGGCCGCAAGAAAAGATTGATTGTGCTAAAACAATGCCCAATGAAGAAAGATCAGTGATATTGAGATTCCCTAGAACCCAATTACTTTCTAGGACAGGTTGAACCAACTAAACTTCAAGAGGGTACTTACCTATAAACTCCATGCAAGCCTAAACCTAAGGACTTGTTTTCTTTGTTTGTATATGATTATTTATACATAACGAATTGTTTGCTTTGTTCGTACATAACATCATGACATCATACCATAGAATTTTCAATAACCATTTCAAGGGTCTCAAGGGTTTGTGATGCAGGGTTATATTAAACTAGACGTCCATCAAGGGGAAAGAGGATTTATTTTCCTCTAACCAAACATCGTCAAAGACCAAAGCATGATAATTTGAGTCAAGGGCTATGACCCACTTGATATGGTGAGCTTGATTCTCGTAGAAGGAAATTCAACAATACGAAGTTCTTCAATCAAAGTTGTGATAAAAATCCAACTACTAACATTTTCTTGTGTTTACCCTACGAGATCCTTGAAAACATTGGATCCATATACCATACACCATATCATGACAAGGTTTTCCCCATACAAGTTTTCTCATCTGCTTGCTATTTATTTCAGTAAAAAATGGCTCTCGAACAAACTTTCCAAGATCTTTAGACCCAAAATGATCAGCTCCAAGATTTGTTCCTGAATTTATCCAAGGGACAAGAAGAAGTGAAAGAACTCCTCATTGAGAGCATAACTGAGAAGAATCCTAAAGACGACAAGGATGGCCAGTTGAAGTAATTATAAGCTGAGGTAGCAACAATGAGAATCCAAATATTGGGACAGATGGCTCTTATCCAAGATTTAGCTCGAGGACCAGAAGAGTTGAGAGCCCTTGTCAACAAGCTTCTTCAAGATGGATGCAACCATATGGAGCAAACAACTAGAATGAGGGATCCAGTCATTAATCAGCCTCAGTTGAAACAAGAAGATTTGGTCGAGAGAACACCTTTCAAAATGGCAGCTACGCCAAGAGTCCAACAACGACCTCACTAACCACGACAGAGTGGCCCGCGTAAGCAAGATACGCCCAAAAGAAAATTTACCAAGGTCAACGTGCCTTTGGCTCAAGAATTGCATCATATGTTTGAAGCCAAGTTGTTTACATTAAGGGAGCCTCCTCAAAAACCTAACACTTCTGCTCCTAACTACAAATACAACAAAAGGTGTGCATACCACTCCAACAGTCAAGGACATCACACCAATCACTATTTGGCGTTGAAAAATAAAATTCAAGACCTGATCGATAAAGGAGTGTTGGAATTTACACAAGATGGTTAACTGGAAATATTTTGTCATCCCTCAAAGGCACATCATCTGAAGTGATGAAGTTTAGGCGTAGAAATTTTTGTTCGTTCAAATTTCCAGTTGTAATTTCTTTTCTTTCTTAAACATTTGTACTTATGTCAGACTTTGGTTATTCTCACTAATGCATCGCATATGTTTGTCTTGAGCTAGTCCATTTGTTTTCACTATATTGAAATTATACTTTTACTCCTTTTTGGTATGATATTCAACTCTGGATTACAAGTTGTAACCCTTTAGAGGGAGGATGACGAAAATAATACCATAATCTCATACAGTATGCTTTTGGACAGACTTTGCTGACGATGTACATGCCTTGTTTCAAATCCCAAAACAGTGGATTTATAAGGAAGATAATCCCTAGTCAACCCATTTGAGCCAAAGAAGTAGGAGTTTTTTTTTTCTTTTCCGCAAAAACTGAAACCTTTAATCATAACCTGGGGCGGGGTAGTTTCTTAGTTGATTCAAACGCGCATTTAGTCGCAAGCTGTTACTTCACAACGAAAATATCCTTCTAAATCAAAAGATGGTATTGGTTCCCCATAAATTAGGCAGTCTTTAGAAAAGCTCACTGGGTCAAAACCTATGAAGAAGACTTAAGAAAAAAACTGGGGCATCTCGTTGGCTGTAACCTCAAAACAAGAACAGTCAGGAAAAAATTAGGGATAGTAGATAAAAAAGAGGTCACTACAAATCCTCTACAATATGAAAAATGTTACAAAAATGACCGCCTTCCCAAATGAACTTCCAATATTCAAACCATCACCAAAATATCATTCCAGATTCTAGTAGGAGGTAAATGCACGATCAACTGAGTATTAGGACTGAAGAAAATCATGGAGAATGGGTTGGGTGAAAATGAACTTTGAGCTTTATCCTTTGTTTCTTAAACTGTGAACTAGACCATGTTATAGTCCTTTAAAAGTCCTAATTGAAGCATATGTTTAGTTTGAGAGAGCATGTTCTTACAAAAAGTATCATGACTCTTGTAAGGTTTACTATAGATCCTGAGTTGAATTCATATTCTTACAAATTTTTGTCGCTCTTTAAAAGTGCGGTTTTCAAAAAAAATTCTCAAGACAGACATAAACTTTGCATTGTTTGAATACCACTGTTTGCATATGGATAATTGTTTGACAAGAGAGAAATTTGCATGACGAATATCCAATGAACGAAAACTCTCTCAATAAACAAAAAAAAATCACTTCAAAGGGAACGAAACCTCCAATGACAAATATCTCATAATCAAGGGGCACGGCATGATCATTGTCCAACACATCTGGGACAGTCAAGTCGAGATTTAAAGAATCTCTCAAAGAAATGTTTAATAACCAGGGGAAAATCTCCATCCGAATCACTCAAGAGGCAATGTTACATTGAACAAAATCCACCAAAGATCTTGGGTACCACTAAATTGCTTGTCTGTGACCAGTAGTATCAGATGGTGTTACTATCATGTCTTTGAATTCTTCCATGACAGTCTTAGAAAATTCTGAGACTTGATGAAAGATCATCGGTACCACCAAATTGCTTGTCTATGCCAGTAGTATCAGATGGTGTCAGTGTCATGTCTTCGGATCCTTCCATGACAGTTCTTAGAAAATTCTGAGACTTGAACAAAGATCTTGGGTACCACCAAATTGCTTGTCTATGCCAGTGGTGTCAGGAAGTGTCAGTATCATGTCTTCAGATCCTTCCATGATAGTTCTTAGAGACTTGATCAAAAGATCTTCGGTACCACCAAATTGCTCGTATGTGCCAATAATGTCAGATGGTGTCTGTATCATGTCTTCGAATCCTCCCAGGACAGTTCTTAGAAAATTCTGAGCTCATTTGCTTGTGCCAGTAGTATTAGATGGTATCAGTATCATGTCTTCGGATTCTTCCATGACAGTTCTTAGAAAAGGTACATAGGAAGTTCAAGACTATCAAAAATTCGATCAAAACTTCAAACATCAAGCGCACCAGGTTGACTCTAGGGGCAAACAGGCTCCCACATATGAAAGATCACATGCGATCGAACAATTAATTTCTGGTATTTCTACAACACTTGCTATCATAAACAGTGACAATTCTCCATACACAAACATAATCAGAAAATACTACGCATGAAAAGAGACCCGCTAGGTTGACATACCTAGGCAAAAATAAGGGCATCCCGATGAACCAAAAGGTTCGGGCAAAAATTAGGGATATATGAAAAAGAGTGTACACCCAGCAAGTCAAAAACCTGAAAGGGCGGCTTGGGCAAAAATGGGTATCCTGATGGGCTGAAAACCCGAGAGAGAGATCCAGGCAAAAGTTAGGAATTAAAGCGTACGACTATGTCCCATTATCTCATCATTTTGTTTATCAGTAAAATATTTGTCACTCTGACAGAATTCAAGCTGTCTATAAATCTCCATAAGGCTAATTTCATGGATGTCCCTATAAGAGTTACATCAATCACATTATCCCCACAAATTTGGATTCATGAAATCCTCAGCCAGAGTTTCAATCTCCGTAGAACTCTCTCCCTAGCTAAGTTGGTCCAAAAGAAGAAGTCTTATGGAGTTCCTTCCTAAAGAATACCTCCCCTGTTGATAGTCAAATATTCTCTTCAACATGGTTTATTTCCCCAACAAAACTACAAACTCCCTAGTTTGAGTTTGCCTCTCAGACTACTACAAATTAACAAGACAAGACTCCTTAACCTCCGGTTAAGTCATTACCATCCTCAACGGAGTCGTTACTATCACCAAAAGTTACTGTGAAACCTGGAATCCGACCAGATAACAGTTAACTTCCTTATCCCTAACAAGCTGGTGTGAAACCTGGACCCGACCAAATAACAATTAATCTCAATTTTAAGTTACTACAAAGCCTGGACCCGACCAGATAACAGTTTGACTTCTTCAATTGCTGAAACCTGGACTCGACCAGATAACAGTTTGAGTTTCTAAAACCTGGACCCGACCAGATAACAGTTAATCTCAATTTTAAGTTATTAGAGTCTAGACCCGACCAGAAAATAGTTTGACTTCTTCAAATTGTTGAAGCCTAGAGCCGACCAGATAGCAATTAATTCCTACAAAATCACTAGCAAAACTCTCAAGTGAGTTGCTGTAATGTCTAAAATCTGACCAGATAATAGTTAACTTCCTTATCCCCAGCAAGCTGGTGTGAAACCTGGAATCCGACCAGATAACAACTAACTTTCTAGAGGTAATTCCCCACTAGAGCAACAAACAACTAGAAATCCTGAACTCTTTCCCCAAGCAGAAATTAACACTCTCCAACAGAGTATTCTCAAACAAAGTCAATATTCCCCAGCGGAGTTCTCCTCAACAAAACAGGAATCCCCAGCGGAATCATTTTTAACAAAGTCTAAAGATATGTATATTCTTCATCTCCAACAGTAATCCTGGATTTGACTTCCCGAAGCTCCTCAACATTTGTCAAAGATAGACTTCGATAACATTCTGCATTCATACATCATATTACATACATGACAAATGCATACAATAGTCTCATTTATTTTGAGAACATCATACATACATCTGCATGCAAGTAATCCTTTCTCCTTGCAGGGTAAAAGTCAATCATCAATCAAGGCCTCTTATGGTTAGATTTAGTTCTTCCAGTTAAAGACAGGTGAATTAAAGACCTCTTATGGTTAGATTTATTTCTTCCAGCTAAATATAGGCAAATATCATCAACATTTCCCAAATAGGTCAGAGATTAATTCCCGAAGTAAGTCGAGGAAACTATCTATATGACCAACAAAAAGCAAGTTCCGGATTAATACCTGAAACAAGACAAGACAACTATTTATGGACAACCAATTATAGATTAATACCTGAAACAAGACAAAATAACTATCTACATGATCATATTGAATATTAACTCCTGAAACAGGACGTGGAAACTATCTTTCTTTCTCTTTGGTCAGAGATTAATTCCTGAAGCAAGCCTGAGCAACTATCTCTACAACCAACAAAAAGCAGGTTCTGAATTAATACCTGAAACAAGACAGGACAACTATTTGTGGACAACCAATTGTACATTAATACCTAAAACAAGACAGGACAACTATCTACATGAGCAGATTGAAGATTAACTCCCAAAACAGGACGGGGAAACGATCTTTCTTTCTCTTTGGTTAGAGATTAATTCCTGAAGCAAGCCAGGGCAACTATCTCTACAACTAACAAAAAGCAGGTTCCAAATTAATGCCTGAAACAAGACAGGATAACTATTTATGGATAACCAATTATAGATTAATACCTGAAACAAGACAGTACAACTATCTACATGAGCAGATTGAAGATTAACTCCCGAAATATGACAGGGAAACTATCTTTCTTTCTGGTTAGATAAAGATCAATTTCTGAAACAAGACGGGGTAACTATCTTTATCACCAATGGTATGAACTCCTGAAACAAGACGGGTTTACCAACAAATTTATTGTAGATCAATTCCCGAAACAAGATGGGGCGTCTATCTACATGACAAACAATTCCTTCAAGACATATGTTGTTTTAGTTTGAATTGACCATTTATTTATCCTGATTATGTTCCAATATACACTTTCCATGGTTTAGTTAAATCGCTCTGAAGATTTATACTGATTCTTTATCCAATGAAAGATTTTTCAAGACATCCTCTATTTTAGTTTAAATCGACCATTGATTTATCCTGATTATGTTCCAGTATACACTTTCCCTGGTTCAGTTAAATCACTCCAAAGATTTATACTGATTCATTATCCAGTGAAAGATTTTTCATGACATCTGCTGTTTCAGTTTAAATCGACCATTGATTTATCCTGATTATGTTCCAGTATGCACTTTCCCTGGTTCAGTTAAGTCGCTCTGAAGATTTATACTGATTCGTTATCCAGTGACAGGTTTTTCAAGACATTTGTTCTTTCAATTTAAATCGACCATTGATTTATCCTGATTATGTTCCAATATACACTTTCCCTGGTTCAGTTAAATCGCTCTGAAGATTTATACTGATTCATTATCCAGTGAAATATTTTTTAAGACATTAGTTATTTCAGTATAAGTCGATCAAAGATTTATTCTGATATTCCTTCCAATCTCTACCTACAGTCATTTTGGATGGCATCTATAAGCCCATCTCCAACGCCTCCCTATCACCTTTGGATGGCATCTGTAAGCCCATCTCCGACAAAATTTTCATTATTTCCCAAATAGCATCTTTTAAGCCTATTCCCGGTACAGTCAACCAATAACACCGACGAGTGCAAATTTTTGGGCACTCTAGTGTTCAATCATCTTCCATCTTCAAGCTACGAACAGCGACATGCCATTCTCGCTTCTCAGGTTTAAGAAAATTGAATATGGGAAGCTGTTGAACCCCAAAATTTTCCCTCCTTCTCCTTTAAAAGTCCTCTTCTAAGGTTTCTCAAATGTTCAAAGCTTTTCAGACCTCCAAACGTGTCAATTAATTCACCAAGGGTTTCGAGTTTGCAAATGCTCAAAGTTTCTTCTGTCCACTGGTTTTGTACTAGGGTTTTTGAGTGTGTGACGCCTGTTGGGATCAAGATTCATGGTTTCAAGGATTGCGCGATATTAAGGATTGCGTTTGAGTTTATTTTGAATTAAGGTTTTGATTCATGGTAAAAAGATATGGAGTTTGAAGATCCTTTAATGATACATTTATTTAAAGTTAAATGAATTTGGATTTGAGATCAGGGGTTTGCTCGTTTGCTGGTTTACTTTTGTGGACAATCATCTAAAGGCATCATTTCAAAAGAGAGGAAATTATGGATCAATACTGATTTGTCATTTCAATTACAAGACATTTTGGGTTATGAGGATTTGAAAAATCTTAAGTTGGTGAATTAGATTTGAGGTTTGAGTTTCATTTGACCTTGTGCCTTAAAATCCAGTTCTAAAGTTCAAGGGATCAAAGCCCATATCATTCTTTCTTTTCAATTCTCTCATTCAACTCAAACAATTTCTACAAGTTTGCCTCCCTATTTTCAAAACCATACATTCCTCAAAATTGTTGTTTAAATTACATTCAAAATTGTTACAAGATTCAAAATTCAAATTCAAATAATTTCAAAAAAAGAGAAGTTCAAATACATTTTTAAGGCCTACTACATTTTTTTAATCCTATTATTTCTATTTTCTATTATAAAACATCAAAAGATTCTTCATGCTCCTAGCCTTCAAGCTTCTTCTCTAAGCCATGCCACGGTTTCTTTGCCATCTTCCTCCACTCCTCATCAATCATACATGAAAAAAAATCAAGCAAGAGTTAGTTATCAAAATATTCAAAAATAACAAAACTACAAATAATGTTGAACTCATCATTAGGGTGGTTTTAAGAATCAGAAAATAGGGTGTTTTATGTGCTAAGGCCTCAAACATTTATTTCTATCATAGGCCAATATTATTGCAAATGACAAACTATGCTGGTTCACAATAGAGGAAAAGAAGCCCAACAGAATTTAAGCCCAACTGAATTTTAATTCCAACCCAACAGAAAATCAAGCCTCATAAAAAATGGATTTAATCATGGGCTAATGCTATTGCAAATCACAACCCATTGTTGGTTCACAATAGAGAAAATATGCAAACAGAATTTCAAGCCCAAAAAGAATATCAATTTTTCCCAAAAGAAAGCCTCATACATAACATGCATCATTGGCTAAAAGGTGTGAATTTCGGTTCACAAAAAAAAATTAAAGAAAGATAAGATAGAAAGTCAGATTTATCATCATATTTTCACGCAAAGGAGTAACAAATTTCATGTTGCTTCATGTCAAAGAAAATCATGTTCCTAAGTTTACTGCAAAAGCAAGTTCTGTTCACAGTAAAAGAAAGAGGCAATTCAGAAAAGTACAAAGTTTAAGGTACAACTATCATACAAGCAACCGTCCAACAAGCAAATCCAACAAGCAATTGGTACAAAAATACAACAAGTACAGCCACCCAGCAAGTAAACCAGTACAAAATCCATCTTTTATTACAAATAAGTGAACAATCCAACAAATAACGAGGTATAAACTCAGAACTGTATTCATCACTGCATGAAACCAAAGCAATCAATACCACAAAGGAAAGCAACAAGGTACGAAGTCAGCAAGCTAGCCTGCTAAAAGTACCAAAACAAGCTAACATCACAGAAACCTAACAAAGTTATCAAAAGTCAACCAGCAATAGCATAAAAAAAGGTCTGAAAAGCCATCACGGTATAAAAATCCAACAACAACACAGAAACAAGGGGGTCGATATACACAAGAAAAAAATATACAGAGAATCAAACAGAGCCAAAAAACCGCAACACCACCATTTTCCAAACTAACTCATCATCATCAAAAAATATATAAAAATAGAACCGCGTGTGAATACAACATAAACCCTAACTCTTTTTTATCATCATTTCCTAAACAACCAAACCCTTCAGAAATTTTGTAATAGAAAAAGAGCAAGAAGGAAACGGAAAGATCTCACTCGCGATCAACTTGTAAAATCTGAATTGCGATATCCCCCTCTTCTCCTTTCCGTTTTCATGCTTTTTTCTGCATTTTTATTCACTGTAAAGGTCAAACAACAAATCAGTTAGAGATTCAGAACAGAAGAAGAGATAAGAAATGATACAAAATCATAGAAACATGGAGATATTCAGAGAAGATGAAGAAGGAGGAAAGGATCATGAAGCAGCGAGAGAGACGAAGTAGAGGCGCTGTCTCTTTTGGTCTTTAAGGTTTTACGACCCTTTTGTTTTGTTTTGTTCAGATACAAGAGGTGGGTCTTGGATCGAACCGGTTCGGTCCAAGCCCACCATATATATATTTTTCAAAAACATAATGCATTTTTTTATATATTATTGGAGTAATCATAATAACAGATTGAAGCAGCTGGCGCAGTGGTGAAGGCAATGTTTGGCAAACACAAGGGCAGGGGTTCGAAACCCCCTGGGACCATTTTTTCTCTAGTTTTATTATTCTTTTTTTGGTCATTTTTTATGTTATTAGGCTTAAATTGACAGCCTAGCATAATTTATTCATGCACGCACCCCCCTATTACTGAGTATACCACGCAGGCCTAAATCATATTTTTTTATTTCTTTTGGTGTGTACAAAAACCTGCCATTGGGCCTAACAAAACTGCTTTTTTTTTCTTTTACACCTTAAACTGTTTTCACACCCCCTGGCTTATTTCTTTTATATTTTTTACTTTTATCATTATTATTATTATTATTATTATTATTATTATTATTAATAATAATAAAAACCATGCTCCCTCTCATATATCTCCTAAAATAACCCTACCCAGGTTCCTTCTCATACACTTCCAGATGAAGTCTTACCCAGACTCATCTTGAAACAGTCCTACACAGGTTTCTTCTGATACATTTCCAGATAGAAGTTAATTTCATTTTCCCTAGAAAATTACTGCGAAGCCTAGATTTTAACCAGAAAACAACAAACTTTCATCTCTCCAATCCAGAGATAACCCCTCAGTAGAGCCATGGACAACTGAAGTTCCTAGACTCTATTCCCGACAGAGTTTTCCTCAAATAGGAAAACAATAGAAATCAACATCCCCCCAGTGGACTCCTCCTCGGACAACAGGAACAGGAATCCCCACAAAGAGACCTTTTATGAAGTCAACATCTACTCTGGATGACATCTTTAAGCCCATCTCCGATGACTCTTCATCATATTCTCTGGATGGCGTCTTTAAGACAATCTCCGATGAATTTCAATCATCTTTTCCAAATGGCATATGTAATCCTATTCCCAACGTCATCAACCATCAATATTACTTCATGCGAGTGCAAATTTCTGGGCACTCTAGTGTTCAATCATCTTCCAGCTTCAGATCACGAAAGACAGACAAGCCAATCTAAATCCTCAGGTTTAAGAAGATTGAACAGGGGCAACTGTTGTACCTCAAAATTTTCCCTCCCATTTTCACACAAGACATACTCCTAGAGGTCCTCAGTTGCTCAAGGTTGACCAAGAATTGATCAGACAAATTCTCCTCCTAAGCATTGGCCTTCCAACTAGGGTTTAATTTTTCACCAAGATATGTGAGCTCCAAAGGTCTCAAATGTCTTACATGGTCCTAATATGTCTTCAAGATTATCCATGACAAATTACATACCTTGCACTACAAGTTTGCTCAGTCAATTGCTCAAATGCTTGAAATTCAATTGTACTAGGTCAAAAGTTAACTATGGTCTATATACAGTCAAACATCAATATATTTGGTCAACATCAACATTTTAAAGTGATATCCATCATTTGATCAAGGGTTTATCATGATCCCTCAAGAAATTCTCATAATTCATCAAAAGTCAAGAATTGCTAATTAGGGTTTCTATAGGAAAAGTCAACCAAACTTTGACCAGGCATAACTTTCTCATACTTCATCCATTTTTCCCAACCAAAGCTCATTTTGAAGAGAATCCAATTCGCTACTACTTCTCTTGATCCCTCAAGTACAAGAAATGCACCATTTGAAAGATATAAGCTTATACATTAGAGGTCATTTTTAGAAAGTCAACAAAAGACACTTTTTGTCAAGACCATTTACATCAAGATAAAATCTTCAAATGCAAAATTGATCAAAAGTGGGATTGAAGTAGACGTCTTGGGCTTTCCAAAAAGTCAAATATAATCATCATGAGATAAAAATTGTGCAAGTTATGACTTGACCAAGTTGGGAAATTTTGGGATTTTCAAGAATTATGCATTGAGCAAACTTGAAGGTTTAGGTCAATGGCTTAATTTATTGGACTCCAAACATCTTCCTAAGCCTATAGAGGACCTCTAAAATTATTCTTGACATGTCTTGCATTTTCTAACTATTTTATTCATATTTATTTTAATTTATTTCAAATAAATATAAAATAAAATGTATAAAATAATTGGAAATGGGATTTGAGCTTTGGGTTGATGTTTTAGACAGCCTAGGCCCATAAAATTTCGTGCAAGCAATCTCCACATTCATTTAAATTCAAAAAGGACAAGATTCCATGTATTTGGCAAAGTTACAAAACATCATTCATGGCTTTAAAAACACATGTTTATGGTTGTTATTACCTTTGTTTTCTTGTCTCCTCCCTCCTCTCTATATAAATGACACATTAGCAAGCTTCAAGACACATGATATACAATCTAGAAAAGCTCTATGCAAAAAATATCAAAGTTGTAAAATTCACATTTTAGGTTCCAGCCTTCCCCAGTCCAAACAAAAGATCCAAATACATTCCTGGAGGCTCCCTGAAGCTTTTGCAATCATTATCAAGCCCTAAAACATCACAAAACGCCTCAGTAAGCTCCATTTTTATATTTTCTAACTTGTTTCATGCAGATTCGATGCATTACATGGCCAGAAGTGTACCAAACACCATCAGATCTAGCCTTCAAATCATAAGGGGTCTAGATCTAAAGGCTTCAATTTGAGATCCACCATGCGTCCTCAAGGCCTCATCTCACCTGATCCAACGTGGCCTGGGCTTAACATTCACTTGGGCGTAGCAAAATTTAATTTCAGCATCCCCCCAATTTCTAATTATCCTGGCCCATTTCGCATTGTTTTTGTCACTTTGCTTTATATTTTTTATTTTAATTTTTTCTTCATTTATTTAATTAGTATAATGTAATAATAAAATCACAAAAAATATAGTTTTAGTTTTTTTAATTAAATTAATTTTGTAAATTAATTAATAACTATTTTAACTATTTTTATTTAATTAAAAATAAATTAGAATTTGGACTTAATTTATGTTTAATTATTTTTCTTTAAATAATAAAAAAAACTATAAAAAAATTTAGACTATTTTTCTTGATTAATTTTATTTTCTAAATAGATTTTTAGGTTATTTACTTTCTTAAGTAAAAAAATAAGCAAAAAGATTTTCTTACTAGGTTGTTAGACGTATTTTCAACTTCCGCGCGCATTATTTATTTTTGCGATTTCTATTCATTATTGTACCTGTATACTGGATGTAATAAACTAATTAGGATTTTTACCGCTTTCTTTATTTTTTTTCTTCCCCCAATTTTTATACATTGTAAACCCCCTCCCTGAAGCCATGTAATAGCGTAGGGTTTTATCTTCGCAGTTTACATTTCTGTATATATTAATTGCTAGTAACTAGGCGTGTATGAAAAGACTGAAAACAAACGTTAGCAAACTTAACAAAAAGACAAAAATAACTGAACATAACACACTTGCATATATACACCTCTAGGGTACCCCACTTTGGTTGCCTTCAGAAATAAAACAGTCATGAGGCAGGAACGATTTAGCAAAGACCCATAAATCAAAAGATCATAGTCCATCGATGACCCTATAGTTGCCTTCTCGGTAAATGCTCTAGTCCATAAACAAAATTGCTAAAGCGTCTCCATAAGTTGCCTTCGTGATTGTAACGTCCCTTTCGAGTGTCCCTAATACACCCAGCGATAGGGCTACCTACGCACTAATAGTAGGATAGCACTGTATAAAGGATAGGAGGAAAAGAACGACCCTTTTCGAGTATAAAAGTAGATAACTGTTAGAAGTTTTCTCAAAAAAAAATTTGCACTTACACAAATACTACTTTTCAAAAGCAATTTTCAAAACATCTGTTTTGTTAACACTCTTGAGGACTGATACAAGAGTTAAACGCAAAGCAAATCACTACACTAAGACATTTCAAAACATTTTTTAAACACACAAAGCACAAAGGTATTTCAAAATGAAAAAAACCTCTAAGATCCCGTAGATAACTACGGATGGAAAGGGTGTTAACACCGTCCCTTTCCATAATCTACCCCCTTACTTAGAAACTCTCGAAAAGGTCTTTTTCTGTTATTTTCACCCTTTCCTTAATTTGGATAAAATAAAATTTGGTGGTGGCTCTTGCTTACCGCAACATTTGCGAATACAAAATGCAAAACCAGTATTAAACAGTCGGTTCTGCCACCGTATCACAGAACTGGCGACTCTGCTGGGGAATAAATAAAAGTGGGGTTACCTTAGAGTTAGTTCATTATTTAACTTCTTTTTTGTGCTTCGTTTACTTTATTTTGAGGGCTTTGTTTGGGTTACTATATATCCTACACCCGGATCCGTGGCACCTTTTAGGTAAGTAGTAATAGATCGTGGAAACTGTGCGGGGTATACCGACACAGTTGAAGCAATAGCTACGTTGATGTGACACTTTGGTTGGTATCGGTAGCCCTTGAGTAATCAAGGAGAATACGGGGCCGCTACGTGGTGTCATAAAGCATCAACTGACCTTAGAACCTTTAATTAACCAACTTGGCCATTAGCAAGTAGTGAGATAGCCGTATTTGTTGTAGTCCTAAGTTGTTTGATACTCGACACTACACTCATTGAGATTTGACTCCCGAGTTTTGTTTGGTGGCAAGTCAGTTGTCAATCGGAACTAAACTTGTGGGAAAGATCAGTGATATTGAGATCCCTTAGAACCCAGTTACTATTACTAGGACAGGTTGAGCCAACTAAATTTCAAGAAGGTACTTACCTACAAACCCCATGCAAGCCTAAACCTAAGGCTGCTTGTGTAATTTGTTTGCTTTCAACTTGAGCTACTTGCATGGTTTTTATCTAAAAACATGATCTTCTTGTGGGATTTATTTACAGTCATTATCTAGTAACCTGGACTTCTTAGACTCACTTGTTTTCATCACCTTACACTTTTGCTTAACGCATAGCATACACATCATAACATCATGCCATAAAATTTCCTTAACCATTTCAAGGATCTCAAGGGTTTATGATGCAGGTTATGATAAATCAGACGTCTAGCAAGGGGCAAGGGGATTTATTTTCCTCTAGCCAATGTCGTCAAAAGATCAAAACTCAACAACTTGAGTCAAGAGATATGACCCACTTGATATGGTGAGCTTGACTTTCATAGAAGGACACTCAACAATACGAAGTTCTTCAATCAAAGCTGCAAATTCAACTTCTAACATTTTCTTGTTTACCCCCCGAGATCCTTGAAAACATTGCATGCATGCCATTTCATAGCAGGTCTTCTAGTACAGGTTTCTCATCTTTTCGTTGTTTATTTCAGCAAAAGAAATGGCCCTTCAACAAACAGTAAAAGACCTTCAATTTCAAAATGCTCAGTTCTAACAAATGTTCATGGCTTTGGCCCAGGGGCAGGAAGAGCTGAAAGCTCTCGTCATCAAACAGAAGAAGAAGAAGGCAAAGAAATCGGCTGGCATCTTGAATATGGGAAGAAGACTCAGAGGACCGGTTAAACGAGCTCTAGATCTCACAACTCCATCAAACGAAGGGGATAATTATGAAGAAGCCAACAACCCCGAGGCTGATGAAGAAGCTGATTACTCTGAGGAACAATATCCTCCTGCTGACGATAAATACAAATAGCTAGAGGATCGTCTCAATGCTATGGAGATTTAGCAGGTACCTGGCTTGGACTTTGAAGAGTTAGGGCTGGTTCCTGGAGTGGTCATCCCACCAAAGTTCAAGGTTCCCACATTTTCTAAGTATGACTGTGTCTCCTGCCTTAAGTTACACTTAAGGTCCTATGTCAGGAAGATCCAGCCTCACACTGCTAACCGAAAGTTATGGGTCCATTTTTTCCAAGAAAGTTTAGCTGGCACGCAACTGGAGTGGTTCTATCAGCTAGAAAGAATAGACATTCATACTTGGGAAGACTTGGCTGCTACTTTCTACAAGCAGAACCAATACAATGCTGACCCCGCTCCAACTAGTACACAACTTCAAAGCATGTCTATGGGTTCTAGCGAAGGCTTCAAGGAATATGCCCAAAAATGGAGGGATCTAGCTGGCAGGGTACAACCTCCTCTGAATGATTGGGAAAGGGTAGACATGTTCATGGGCACTCTGACATGCCCGTTCTTTAATCTGCTGATTGGGAGTTCCTCATCCTGGTGTTTCCAGTGATTTCTGGTAAACAACCGCTAGTCTTCCAAACTATTGAATAATCTTTCTGACTGTTATTCAATTCCTCTGGTAACTCACAGGATCGACTAGATTGATCCTAGGATTCCTTGGACATGAAGGTTACTCTCATGATCGAACAGATATTCATGGTTAATATTTGAGTGTTGTATAGGTGTTTGGCTTATTTCGATTTCTCTCTTAAAGGTCTAAAGATGTAATCAAAATGTGCGTGCACGAAACTAAGTTGCATGAATAAATGTTAATTGTAAAGACATGTAAAATTGCATAAAAGGCAAGTAAATGGTTTCGAATTATAAAAACAGTTAATGTAAAGGATTTCTGGAACGTAAAAGGTTTGAAGTATGAAGAAAGCGTTTAATGCAAGACATCTGTAAATGACTTTAAGTAAAAATATGCGTTCGAAGGATAAAACTTGAAGGTAAAGGCATGGAAAATATGACAGTTTTCTGAAATGTAAAGTGCTTGAAATGTGAAGAAAGCATTAAAATGTAAAACTTTAAAGAAGAGATTTCGAAGTGAAAAGACTGTAAATGAGAAAACTTGTAAATGTTATTTGACAGAAAGATAAAGGAAAGTGCTGGAAATGGTAAAAGGTTTTCATTAAATCATAAATGTACATGGTGCTATCATACGTACATTGCTCTTGCATTCGTTTCCCTTGCCATGTGGTAGTTTGAATGTTACTGAGTATTTAGTACAATAGATATGACACACGAAATCCTAATACTAAGACTTCTATTTATACTAATTCGACCATAACGGTCTTGCTATAGGATTATGCCACGTTCAGAACATGCAGAACAATGCCTCTTTCTTCTTTCCACGTGTCCCCAAATGCTCCAGCACATAAATTTCAAACTTCGAATGTCCCGCTTCCATTTGAATTTCAAAGGCTTTGGTACTTCTTCGTTTCGAACACACTTCCCAAACACAGCCTTGTTGTTATTTCGAGACTTCTTTAGATATGTTCCCATAATTGCCACTCGAAGCTCCAGCTTTGACATGCTTATTCGAAACACTGCTTCTGCTACTTCGAAAACATGACGTTTTACTTCATTTCGATCAAAACGTTTAATTCATTTGGCTTCTAATAATATTATCAAAATCTTCAGCCAACAAATTGCCCCTTTAAAATATGTATTTCGACTCCTCTGAGAAATACCTATTTTAAACATCTACGCAAGATTTTGATGTGACTTTCGAATCATCGTAGCATTTAATGCATTTGACTCCAGTCACGTCAATCATAGCACCTTTTGGATTCCTTAACCGCCTGGAGCCACTTCCCAGCATGGTGCAGTTACAAATAATGATTATCTTTAAATCACGCCTATTACCCATGTTAACTTTACGCCACCTCTTCATCACACCAACCCATGATTTCCACGTATCACACCCTTATTCAGTGGATGCTTAAACTTCCCCATTATAAAACATCACCAACTTAATCTTTTTCTTTTCTTTTCACACTCTGAATCTTTTACCCTCCTTCTCTCGTTAAAAACCCAAGCTTTCAACATCCTTCAAAAATGTCTTCTTCTACCTCATCCCAACTCAAGAAAGTCTCCAAGAAGAAAGGAAAAACTGCAGGAACTACCATGGAAAGTAAAATCATCACTCACCAAGGTCAATTCGTTCTTGCCCCTCAGATGATTTCAAAGGAAAAAGAAATGTTGTATGCGTCACAGGTACTCATTCCTACCAACGTTGCTGGTAAGAGGTTAGCTTTAAATGGCCCTCTTACGGTTTTTGAAATATTAAAAGACACCAGGACGATTTTCCCAGTTTGTTATAGTTTTAAACCCTTGTTTAACAAAATGGACGCCCCTAAGGAAATAGAATCTTCTAGTTCAAATACCATAGAAAACCCAATTGTACCTCCTAAGGACCCCTTTGTATTGGATTATGTAAAAAGTAATTTTAAGCCATTTCGATCTTGCCCCACCTCTGATATTGCTTATCAAAATTGGTTCAAGAAAGTAGAAGCTAAGAAATCCCAGCAATGGGAAGAATTAGGTATCTATAACCTGATTAAGCTATCGAAGCCTGGTTTCACCTACAGCCACCCTCTGCTATTCGCGTCCCTCTATTTCTGGGACAGTACCTATAACACTTTCCATCTCCCAGGTGGAATGATCACCCCAACCTTCTTCGACATAGCGGCCATCACTGGGCTATCGCCAGTGGGAGAAACTTATATACCCGACAACAAAGAACATTCAAGCATAATTGACTTCGAAGTCAAGCTAGCCAGTTTTTCCAAGTTTATCAGTCATTACCATGCTGAGGGGGACAATGTCTCTGACGTAGAGCATATTGCTTTCTTAACCCTGTGGCTGTCAAGATACGTTTTCTGCAGTAGGTCCCTGCAGGTAGCTAGTAGGTTCATTCCTCTAGCTAGGGACTTGCATGAAAATCGAAAAGTGTGCCTAAGTGAACTGCTCTTAGTTGACCTTTATGAAAGCCTGAGGTCAGCTGTTTCGAGCCTCAAATCCCACACCTCCAAAAATATTCTGTTGGCTGGCCCTTTTTGGTTACTTCAACTATGGCTAAATGCCATGTTCGAACCCTCCTTATCAACCGCCAACACCATTGATGATCAAGATCCTGAGATAAATGATAGGATAGTCGAAGGCACTAGGCTTCGAAGATTAACTCCAAATGACGACAAAGATGACTTCAAAGTCCAATTCTCAAAGTACATCATGATATTCTCCAAAAGGCACAAGTTCGAAGAGAGCATGGCGCCTTTTGCTTCGAGGGCTCATGGACCTTCTTGGTTCACCATGGCTCTCTCAGAAGCTATCAAGAGCAAGGAGATTCAGGATGTATGGAGAGCTTTTCTGCTACCTAGACTCATTTCTTCAAGAATAACTCCAGCCAAAAACCAGATTTTTCTTTTTGCCTACCAACCAAATTTTGTTTCGAGACAGTTTGGCTTATGTCAACTCATTCCTGAACCTTTATTCCACACTGAGAGCGCCATTACTTCTGGGCGAACTTTTAAGGCACGGGAAGCCAAAATACAGCAAGAACAATATCAAGGCTTTGCCCAATTTGAGCTGATAACCTTCGAACCTACCCATCTCACAGCTAAAGGGTTTCTGGAATGGTGGACCAAGTTTTATCAAACTTATATGTTCGATACGCTTACAATTCAACAGAAACTAATTGATGCCTTCGATGTGCAGGTACCAGCAAAGAAAGGTATGTTTACTCATGCCAAAGAGATTAAAGCTTTCCAAAATTATTTTGAAACTACTTATGACCCCACGCGCTTGGACTCCACTGTGCATCAAGCGGCTGAGACCTTGAAGGAAAAATTTAAACAAAAAGTTTCTAAGTTAAAACTTCCTTCAGGGCTGTCATCTGAGGATAGGTATAGGTTGGAATTCGAAATGCATCCACCTAAATTTCCCAGATTACCTACCTCAGAACTGGCTCTAGCTTGGTTTCCTCCATATCCTTGGTGGTTCACTTGCAAAGAGATGTTCAAACATCTTCAAAGGAAACCAAAGCCATCTGAGACTGTGACATGGGCTCGACACTGGCTTCATGATTTCCCAGGACACCTTCGATACGACCTTTCTGCCATGTCAATTAAATCTGATCAAGGCACAGGTGCGAATGCTTGGGAAAATCCCAAACGTCTTTTATTTTCCATATCTTTAACCTTTGCTTTAATTGTTTCGATTTTCAGCCATCAGGATAAAGACAGCTGCCTCGAAGTCGAAAGAAGGGAGTGCCTCTCAAGCCTCCATTGAAACTACTGACAAAGTGACTCCACCCAAAACAACCACTATTGCTGCAACCACAACAACAACAATAATACCAACAACAACCAATGTTCCAACTCCAACGGTAATCACTTAGCCTTGATGTTTCGAATTCACTCATGTTTTATGGTTTGCATCTAACTCTTCGTTTAAATCCTTTCAGACCAACAAGCTTCCTCCTACTACTCCCAAAAAGCGGAAATCAAGCACCACTGGGGAAGATCCCAAGGCTGGAGGAAACTCAACCACTGCATCGAAGAAGAAGCCAAAGAAAGATATTTCGAAAAGTACCATTCCAACTAGTGTCTCTGGACTTGATTCCAGGGATGCTGCTCCCTCACCCAAATCCAAAAATCCACCTTCGACCTCCAACACAATGTTGGAACGTATAGCTAGTAACCTCTCCTCCGAGAGTCCACAGGTAAATTGAACCTTAAAATTTTGACAATAATAACTTCTTATTACCTTGGTGAATGTTTTTTAACATTTTGTTGTTCCTTGCAGAACATCTTGAATCCAGCTTCCACTACTTCGAACTCACCATCCAAAGCTGCTGCTCCACTCAACTCCTCTCCTCAAGGAGATTCCAGCAACCTCGTTCAAAATAAAGGTTCCTCCAATATGGCGGTTCTGGCTGGAACTTCTGAACAGCAGGATGATCAAGGTACCTCCATTCCTCTGAAAGAGACAAACGAAACAACACTTCAAACATCTACAGAGGATTTGCAAAGAGCTTCTCTTCAAAAGTCCCCTCTTGAAACTCTTCAAGAGGACCCAAAGGACACTCAAACTGAAGGAGAGAAAGCTGATTCTGGGCAAAGAGACGAAGAATCTACAGACGAAGAATCTGAGGAGGAGAATGCCAATGACGGTTCGACTGCTGGGACGGAGTCCAACGCAAATAGCAGTGAAAGGGATGGCATCAAAGTGGTGGACTTGGATGAGGATGAAGAAGACCAAGAGCACGAAACGAATGAAGGGGATGGTAATGCAACCCACGAACCCATGGAGGTTGAAATAAACGTGGCTCCCCTACGTGTGGAACTCCCTCAATCCTCTTTATCTCGAATGACTGACGAGGAACTGGCACTTCTGAGACGAAATGACCCTATTGGGTACATGAAGGCAAAGTTGGCTCAGAGGGACGTCCCACTTGCTAGGGCTGGCACAAGTTCGACCAGCTATCCTCTTCCCACAGATGAAAGAATTGTGCTTCTTAATAAAATTAGGAAAACAATTCTCAATGTGGATATATTCGAAGTGCTCAAGCAAGATAGTACTGCTTGCTATACTATGAAGGAGCTGCTTACAAAGGTCAATCTTTCTACCTGCTCCTTGCCAGTTAGTACTCTCTTGTTCGATCTTCAGGCTTTGCTGGACAACGTAACTGGTTACCTTCTCCAAGACGAATCTGCTGCCAAGAAGGTTCAAGAGAAACGCGTTGCCATGGATGCTGCTTATGAACAAGCTTTGAAACTCTCTCAAGAAGCTGAGGATCAAGCTATGCATCTGAAGCAGGCGAAAACTGATTATGAGGATCGAGCTGAGTCCATACTTCTTTGAGAAAGGCAGATTCTGGAACTTCAACAGAAAGTTAAGGAGGCTAAAGAACAACAAATAGCCTTCGAAACCAATACTGCTGGTAACCAATTCGAAGAGCTTCTCAACCAGGGGCTTGCAGAAATGGAGACTGCAGAACAACTTAAAGTAGAAGTGGCAACCTTGGAAGGAGCCAGGCGGTTCACTCAGCAGAAACTTGAATCATTTCGAAGCACTTTCAATCGATTGAAAAATAACTCTTATTTCTAGATTTTGATATTTATTTGACTACAATTTTGGTTTCTTATATGTAATATTCGAACAACGCCATTTTGGCATTTTATCTTGCCATTTTGGCCTTTTATAACATCTTGGTTACGTTGTTACTATTCGAATCTCCTGCAGGCGTGGCTTATATTTCTTTAAATATTTCCCATTAACCTTTAGGATACGTTTATTATCCACGAGTTCTTCGATTTCATATGCATTGTTTGAGAATACTTTTAATATTCGAAAAGGTCCTTCCCAATGAGGTGACCATTTACCTAATGCTTTATTCTTCTTGTCCATAGGCAATATGACTCTCCAAACTAAGTCATTAATAATGAATACTTTTTTCTTCACCCTTTTATTGTATGTTCTGGCCACTCTTTCTTTTTGTCTCATCAAAATTTCCAATGCATGTAATCTAATTTCGTCCAACTCAACTAATTCATTCATCATCATTTCCCAATATAATGCAGATGGGATTTCGTTTTGTCTCTGAATTCGAACTGATTGTAGATGAATTTCTACTGGCAACACTGCATCATGACCAAATGTGAGTTGGAAAGGCGTAGTGTTAGTAGCTTCCTTAGGAGATGTTCTACAAGCCCATAATATTTGGTCCAGAGTTTTGTGCCAGTTTCTTGGCTTTTTGCTAATATGCTTCTTGATTAATCCTATTATTACTTTATTTGCTGCTTCGACTTGACCGTTTGCTTGAGCATAATATGGCGTTGATGTTAGCAATCTAAACCCCATTTCTTGGGCAAATCCTTGCATCTTTCTACCAGTAAACACAGAGCCTTGGTCTGTGGTTATGCTCTCTGGCAATCTGAACCTAAAGATAATGTGCTTTTGTATAAATTCAATAATAGCCTCTTGATCAGCAACTATCAGTGGTATAGCTTCGATCCATTTAGTAAAATAATCTATTCCCACCAAGATGTATTTCTGTCCTTTGGACGAAGCAGGATTTATTTCTCCTATCAAATCCAATGCCCATCCTCTAAATGGCCATGGTTTGATGATCGAATGCAACTCACTTGCAGGGGCATGTTGAATCCCTGCGTGTTTCTGACATTCCTCACATCCTTTAGCAAAGTCTATGCAATCTTTGAGCATGCTAGGCCAATACAAGCCGTATCGAAATAACAACCATTTCATTTTATGGCCTGCTTGATGTGCCCCACATGCCCCATTATGGACTTCTGACAATGCTAAATATGCCTCACTTTCTCCTAGGCATTTCAATAATACACCCTCTTGGGTCTTTTTAAACAATTCGTTCCCCATGAGGAGATATGACAGTGCTCTGTATTTTGTCTTTCTATCCACATTTAGAGTTGGGTCTGCTAAATAACTCTTCAGTGGACTTCGCCAATCTGCATCTGACAAAGTATTTATGGCTAATATTTCGAATCCCTGTTTCTCATCATACCCCAATTTCATACTTTCCAGATCCGATGGTGTGAATCTAGTAGCCATAACTCTACCCCTTAATTCGACCAAATCCTTAAAGTTCTTGGTAGACACTTTATAACCCGAAGCCAACTGCGCTAAGTCATTTGCTTCTTGGTTCTCTATTCTTGGTATGTGTTGAATATCCATGTATTCAAATTTCCTCAATAGCCTATTGACTATGACGAAGTATACCATTAAGTTTTCCTTTATGCACTTGTATTCCTTTGTGATTTGTTTGACCACTAATTCAGAGTCTCCTTTAATTTCGACTCTGGTTGCCCCCAATTCCAACAAAGCTTCAAGTCCAACAATGAGCGCTTCATACTTAGCTCCGTTGTTCGAGCAACGAGGACCATCTAATTTATACTTGAATTTTGTTGGAATTCCTTCAGGAGAAATCAGAAGGACTCCAACACCACTTCCATTCTTGTGGGTTGAACCATCAAAGTACAATTTCCAAGGTTGCATTTCAACGTAACTAATGACAGTCTGCTCAACCAACGAATGGTCCACAATGAAGTCAGAAATCACTTGACCTTTCATAGCTTTTAAAGGCATGAAAGTCAAAGAATATTCTGTTAAGGCTAAAGCCCATTTACCAACTCTGCTATGCATTATTGGTTTTGAAAGCATATGTTTAATAACATCGAAATGAGATGAAACATACACATCAACAGGTTTTATATAATACTTGAGTTTCATACAAGAGAAATACAAGCAGAGACATAACTTTTCTAAATTGCTATATCTGGTCTCTGCGTCATTTAGCACTCTACTTAAATAGTATATGGCTCTTTCGATGCCATTGCTATCTTCTTGAGCTAGCATACTACCTATACTAACTTCAGAGGCAGATATGTACAATCTCATGGGCTTCCCCCATGAAGGTGGAGACAAAATAGGAGGCTGAGAAAGGTATTCTTTTATCCTGTCAAATGCCTCTTGGTGAGCTTCGTTCCATTCGAAGGCTTGGCCTTGCTTTAGACGAAGTAACGGAGAGAAAGCTTGGGTTCTTCCACTTAGGTTCGAAATGAATCTTCTGAGGAAGTTAATTTTCCCTAGCAGAGATTGCAACTCCCTTTTTGACGTAGGTGCTTTTGTCTCCATTATGGCTTTGGTTTTGTTTTGGTTGATTTCAATTCCTTTCTTGTGAACCACAAAACCAAGAAAATCTCCAGCCTGCACAAAAAATGCACATTTAAGGGGATTCATCTTTAAGCCATGTTTTCTCATTCGCTCGAATGATTGGCTTAAATGATGCAAATGTGTTTCTACAGATATAGATTTGATGACTATATCATCAATATACACCTGCATGAAGGTTTCAATGAAATCATGAAAAATTGAATTCATTGCCCTTTGATAAGTTGCCCCAGCGTTCTTTAAACCAAAAGGCATCACCACCCATTCGTAGGTGCCTAAGGCTCCTGGGCAACGAAATGCTGTCTTTGCAACATCTTCTTCAGCAATGAAAATCTGGTTATACCCAGAGTATCCATCTAACATACTCAAGTATTCGAACCCTGCAGCAGAATCTACTAGCATTTCTGCCACAGGCATGGAATATTCATCTTTAGGGGTTGCAGTGTTTAAATCCCTAAAATCTATGCAAATTCTTAAAGAACCATTTTTCTTAATAACAGGTACTATGTTTGCTAACCATTCGACGTACCTTGTTGTTCTGATGAATTTGCAACGCAGCAACCTTTCGATTTCAACTTTAATTTTTGTGAAGACCGCTGGTGCGAATCTTCTGGGAGTTTGTTTGATGGGCCTCTTACCATCTTTGATTGGCAGTCTGTGTTCGATCAACTCCCTCTTTAAACCAAGCATTTCGTCATAATCCCATGCGAAGCAATCTTTGTTTTCCTTAAGGACTTCGATTACTTCTTTCTTGAGGCCTGGGCTAAGTTTTACACTTATGTAGGTTATCCTTTTCGTTTTTTCATCCCCTAAGTTGACTTCTTCGAGTGGATCTTGTGCCAACATTTTGGCACCTGAGTTTATGGGGTCCCTTTCGAAGCCTAAGGGTTCTTTATCATAGATGGCATCCAACCTTTGATCCATCTCAAACTCTTCGAAGGGTGAGCATTTCGAACCATCCCCACTTACTTCGTTCATCTTTATAGTTGATTTATTTATTTCAGCCTCTAAGGCCGCTTTTGATTCGTTCTCAGCCATATAGGCCGAAATCCTTTCGAAAAAGGTGGACTCAGTCATGGATAAGGTTGTCGAAGTCTCAGCCTGCTGGCCGTTTTTGTATGGTGCTTTCGACTCCCTCTTCTTCACTGATTATTGTTCTATCCCAGTAAAGGCCATCATGGCGAAGGGTCATGTAGTAGTGGGTGTTTCTGGTTTCATTAATCTCATCATTTGGAACACACGGAGCAATCTTTGCCAGATTTTTATCATAATCCCTGTTGTCAACTAAATTGACCGTTGACATAAAGTAACTCTGGTCTGCTTCAATGTTTTCCACGATTCCATCATCTCTCCACAGAACTAGTCGCTGGTGCATTGACGAAGGAACTGCCCCCACGCCATGGATCCACTCCCTTCCCAGCAATAAGTTATAGTTGGCCTTGGCTTCGATCACCATAAACATGGTGGGCCTACAGCTTGAGCCTATCGTCAATTCCAACTGGACCACTCCCAGTGTTTTGCCCATTTTTCCCTCATAATTGGACAGAACCATATTATGGGGCTTGATGTCTCCTTCGCGGATCTCTAATCTTTTTAGCATGAAATGGGGTATCAAATTGACTGCAGCACCCCCATCCACTAGAACTTTGTTCACACCATGGACACCAACTTTCGCCCGAATAAAAAGTGGCTTGAGATGGTTCTTCATAGCAGGTTCTGGACGTTCGAAGAACGCATTTTGTTCCTCAACAGCCCCATTGTCCATCACATAGTAGCACACAGGCCTATGTTTCATCAAATCTATGGTGTCTTCCTCCTCACACTCATCGATTTCGGTTTCCTGCCCAAATTCACAGGGAAGCACAGACACCACGTTACAGTTCAGGTTAAATGAAGACTCCCCCTCCGATTCGAAGTTATCTGTTATCATATCTTCGTCCTCTTCTGGGCCTGGAGTGTATTCCTTTGGTTCATTGCGTTGTACTTCAGAGAAAAGCCTCCTATTGACTGGAGGTTTGTCTTCAGTTTGATTTTTTGGTTTGTTGGTGCTAGATTCACCTTGGTTCTTTGTTGAAGTAACCCCTTTGTTTGCCACAGCTTCCCTCTCAGCCTTTCGAATCCTTTGCTGTCTGCGCCACTGGGATCTTGACATGGGGTTCCTTCCTTTGTAATTTTCTAATCTCACCTCCTCCCTTTTTGCTGTGTTGAATTGCCTCCTGTATGTCACAGCATGGCGTGCATTTCGTTCAGCGTTTCTCCATCTATCTTTGCCTTTGTCATTTCTGACCTGTAACCATCTATCGGTTGGCACTTCAGCAGGGAGTTTGAAAGTCACTCTTCGAGCAGCCTTGGGGTGAGGGCTATCAGGCCTTCGTTGTTTGTGTCTGCTGTCGAAACGTGGGCCCATCTGGACAGTTTCTTGATGGTTCCAGCAAGGGGCGAAGGGAATCGTTTCGAAGGCTCTGGCCATGCTTTGGTCATACACAGCTGAACACCTTGGGCAAATCAAGCACTTGGTTGCCCCTTTGTAGCAGCGAAACACAAATTCCAGCAAACTTTCTCCAGCCTTGGGATAACACCTAAAAAGATGGTTATCCTGGCACCAATTGTTGCCAGTTCGAGTCCTCTGTACCCTTTCGAAATTCGCAGCGATTCTTTGATTGCAGAGGATGTTGCACCTAGGGCACAATATCATGCCTGAATCTCCTTTGTGGCATGTCATGAGATAATCCTTGAGACTAGCATCTCCAGTGTGATTATCCTCCATTATATACTTTTCTTTTTCTAAGTATTTTTCTACTTCCTCCATCTCAGAGCGAGGCCTTTCCATATCCACCATATTTATTTCAACATCTTCCCCCTTAGCTTCATCATCGCCCCATCCTGTGGGCTTTATATCCTTGATCTGAACTTTCGAACTCTCTGGGGCAGAATATTTGACCAAGTAGTCAAATTTTCCACTGGGTTCCCCTAGAGTGTCCCATATTTCCTTCTGAGGGGAAATTGGCTTCGTGATTTGGACTTTCTCCAATTCCAGCCTCAAGCCTTCAGTGACTTGTGTTAGTTCTTGGTTTTGATTTCCCTGGCCTTCAGTAGCCTGGGTTTCTCTTGCAACAGCTACAGGTGCGGCAATCGAAGTCTCTGGCGTATTCTGGATGTCTTCAGTGACCTCCTTATTGACTTCGACCATCACCCAGTTTTCAGTTTCAGTACCCTTCTCTCCTGTTAGGGCGTCGCTTTGATCAGTTTCCACCATGTTGACCTCTCCAATGCATGCAGGCTCGGAGTAGTTGGTGTCTGCGACGTCCAAGGGATCTTCGTCCACTTTCATCTTCACCTTATCAGCAAACTTTAGTTTGCCATCTTTGATCGCGTTTTGAATTAGGTCCCTGAAAAGAAAATATTGTGAGGTTTTGTGGCCTAGGAAACCATGATATTTGCAAAATCCTCTCTTCTTTCTCTGATCCAAAGGAGGTATTTTGACATTTGATGGCACAATTAGTTGGCCATCTTTGACAAGTAAGTCAAAAATCTCGTCACATTTAGTGACATCGAAGGTATAAACCTTCTTTGGAAATTTGTCACTTTTCTCATTTTCAACAATGTCTTTCCCTTTTGTGGGAACCAACAATTTGCAGGAATAAGGCGGGGCCTGTTTTAATTCAGCGAGGTCGATTTCGACCTCTTCGAATTCGAATTCAGGATATTCTTCTGCTTCCTCAGTCCCAACATAGGAAATCCTTTCTTTCTTGCTATTCTTAAAGACTCTGGCTTTTTCGGCCTTTAGCCTTTCGACCTGTCGAACCCTATCGGCTAACTGAGCCATATCCCTCAAATATTGAGTGTCTAGTTTCTTTCGAATAGAATAATCCAAGCCACCAGCGGCCATTTCGACTAACTCATGTTCAGGAACTACTGTGTAACATCTGGATTTCAAAAGCCTAAATCTATTCAGATAATCATCTATGGGTTCGGTGAACTTTCTCTTAACACTGGCCAATTCCTTCAAACTTATTTTCGACTGTCCCATGTAAAATTGTTCATGGAATAATCTCTCCAAGAGAGCCCAAGTATCAATGGACCCAGGAGGCAAAGTGGTAAACCATGTGAAGGCGTTTTTAGTCAAGGAACTTGGGAAGTATTTGATCCTGAGATCTTCATTATTGGCTATATCTCCCGCTTCGGTTAGATATCTCGCTATGTGTTCGACTGTTGACTCATTGGTATCCCCAGCGAACTTTGTAAATTTAGGGACTTTATATCCCCTTGGTAAATCAGTATGCATTATGCAATCCAATATAGGAGAAGCATAATTTGGCCTTCTCATTCCTGTGTTGAGGCCATTATGGGCCATGACTCTCTCTATCATGGTGGTTAGATTGTTTTCTGCCAAGATATTATCGTTTCGAATTCTATGAACGACAGCATCAGCATCTTGATTTCGACCAACCAAGACAACTCCCCTAGGTTGTTCTTCTCGAAACTCTGGGGCTTCTAGCCTTTCGACCCTTGCCCCTGGTTCCATAATTTCTCTTTGTGGGCCTGGGATTATTGGGACTTCTAACCTTGGTGCCCTGGCCCCTAAGTTAACTTCTTCTCTGGGTGGTCTATAAATTGGGTCGTTAGCAATTTGTTCTATAACAGGTATGTTTGCTCGAAATCCCGCCTGATTCTGCCTACGCCTTTTTGGAGGAGCAAAGAAATCTGCTATTCGACTCATGTTGTCAGCGTTTTCCCTGTTTGTCACAGTCACATTTTGCACTATTGGGGCAAATATCTCCTGCATGGTTTGTGCTAACACCCCTATCATATTATGGTTACTGTCATCCATCAATTGCCTAAAAGCCAACTGGTTGTCTGTGGTTAAGATAGGCATTATGCTATAACCCACTGACCCTTGGTTATTTGTCATAAACTGATTCGCCCCAGACCCAGACCCTAGTTGTGGGGATGAATTCGATGTGGAATTGTGTAAACCTGCCATAAAAGATGTTGGCATTCCATAAGAGGAATTTCTGGTTCTATTCCCATCGAAACCGGGTGGTCTAGTTAATGGAGTGGCGAAATGGGATTGTGTCCCTGATGATGGAACGAATCCCCCAGGGTAACCAATGGTTCCAGTATTTCCTAAGATCGAACTATTAGTTGACATGCCACTTACTCCATTGGTGGCTATATTACTGATTGAAGATGCAACAGACTGTGCATTCGAAGGGATCACATTAGATGTTCCGATCGAAGTGGACACATTAGTACGTGTTGTATGTGGGGCATTTTGTTCCCCTTGTTGATTGTCAGAATTAGACATTTTGTCCAAACGTTTTCTTCTGGATAAAGGTTGGTTGCTGTTGGTTATTTTACCACTTCTTAGGTTCATAAAACAGCAAACTTCTTAGGTTCCAACGTTTTTATAATGGTTATGTCTCAACAATCTTTGTTTCTAATATCCAATTATTGGTCCCATCAGGTGTGCCAATTTGTTTCCAGTGATTTCTGGTAAACAACCGCTAGTCTTCCAAACTATCGAATAATCTTTCTGACTGTTATTCAATTCCTCTGGTAACTCACAGGATCGACTAGATTGATCCTAGGATTCCTTGGACATGAAGGTTACTCTCATGATCGAACAGATATTCATGGTTAATATTTGAGTGTTGTATAGGTGTTTGGCTTATTTCGATTTCTCTCTTAAAGGTCTAAAGATGTAATCAAAATGTGCGTGCACGAAACTAAGTTGCATGAATAAATGTTAATTGTAAAGACATGTAAAATTGCATAAAAGGAAAGTAAATGGTTTCGAATTATAAAAACAGTTAATGTAAAGGATTTCTGGAACGTAAAAGGTTTGAAGTATGAAGAAAGCGTTTAATGCAAGAAATCTGTAAATGACTTTAAGTAAAAATATGCGTTCGAAGGATAAAACTTGAAGGTAAAGGCATGGAAAATATGACAGTTTTCTGAAATGTAAAGTGCTTGAAATGTGAAGAAAGCATTAAAATGTAAAACTTTAAAGAAGAGATTTCGAAGTGAAAAGACTGTAAATGAGAAAACTTGTAAATGTTATTTGACAGAAAGATAAAGGAAAGTGCTGGAAATGGTAAAAGGTTTTCATTAAATCATAAATGTACATGGTGCTATCATACGTACATTGCTTTTGCATTCGTTTCCCTTGCCATGTGGTAGTTTGAATGTTACTGAGTATTTAGTACAATAGATATGACACACGAAATCCTAATACTAAGACTTCTATTTATACTAATTCGACCATAACGGTCTTGCTATAGGATTATGCCACGTTCAGAACATGCAGAACAATGCCTCTTTCTTCTTTCCACGTGTCCCCAAATGCTCCAGCACATAAATTTCAAACTTCGAATGTCCCTCTTCCATTTGAATTTCAAAGGCTTTGGTACTTCTCCGTTTCGAACGCACTTCCTAGACATAGCCTTGTTGTTATTTCGAGACTTCTTTAGATATGTTCCCATAATTGCCACTCGAAGCTCCAACTTTGACATGCTTATTCGAAACACTGCTTCTGCTACTTCGAAAACATGATGTTTTACTTCATTTCGATCAAAACGTTTAATTCATTTGGCTTCTAATAATATTATCAAAATCTTCAGCCAACACCTGGTTCACAGAGATGGTTCTGACTGGAGAAAAGATCAAAAGTGGTATCAAGAGTGGGAAGATCCCGATGGATGCATCTTCTAATGCTGAGAAGAAGCCATTTGCTGGTAAGAGGGAAGCCAATAATGTGTATGGCCAGAAGGGTCGTAATAAGGAAGGCTGCCACCAATCTGTAGGGGCAGTGTTGGTCTCTAATTCGGCAAGCGTGCAACAACCATAAACAGGGTAATCAGTGAAGGCAAGACGAGCCTAAGAGACAATTTACCAAGATCAACATGCCTCTGTCTCAAGAATTACAACATATATTGAGGATGAATTTGATTGCGTTGATAGGACCTCATCCAAACCCTAAGACTTCTTCTCTTAATTATAATCCTGATGCAAGGTGTGCCTATCATTCTGACAGTCCTGGGCACGATACTAACGATTGTTGGGCACTGAAATACAAGATTCAAAATATGATTGATGCCAAGGAGATTGAGTTCGACCCTCCTGAGACTCCCAACGTGATCACTGCTCCCATGCCAAATCATGGCTAGGGTTGAGAGCATTTTTGTTCATTTGAATTCTCAAGTTGTATTTTCTTTGTTTGTTCAAACAATTATTGTCATGTCAAACTTTGTTATTTCATTAAGGCATTGCACATGTTTGTCTTGAATTAATTTATTTTCATTATGCTTAAACTGCTTTCTTACTTCCTTTTTATGATATTCAACTCTTGATTAAAAGCTCTAAGCCTTTAAAGGGAGGATGACGAGAACGATACCACAATCTCTACAGTATGCTTTTGAACAGACCCCGCTGACGATGTACAAACGTTGTTTCAAATCCTAAATAGTGGAGTTATAAGGAAGATAATCCCTAGTCAACCCCTTTGAGTCTAAGAAGTAGGAGTTTTCTTTTCACACAAATTAAAACCCTTAATCATAACTTGGGGCAGGGTAGTTTTCTCCGTTAATTTAGATGTGCATTCAGTCGCAAGCTTTCCCTTCATACACGATAAAAAGTCTAGAAGATGCTCTCCAAAAGATGGTGATGGTTATCATTAAGAACAGGCAGTCATTATCTCTCAAAATAAAAGCCCATTAAGTCAAAACCTATGAAGGAGACTTAAGAAAAAAACTGGAGCATCCTGCTGGCTGTAATCACAAAAGAAACAGTTAAGGCAAAAGATAGGGATAACAAAATCAAAAAATAAAGAGGTCCTACAAATCGTCAATAAAAAGAAAAGGTCACAAAAATGACTGCATTCTCAAACAAATGTTCAATTTCTAAATCATCATAGGAATATCGGGGCCAATATTCTAGAACTCAACTGGGATTCAAAATGCACAATTAACTAAGCATAGGACTGAAGAACATCGTGAAGAACGGGTGGGTACAAATAAATTTTGAGCCTTTATCCTTTGTTTCTTAAATCGTGAACCAGGCCACGTTATAACCCTTAAAAGTCCTAGCTGAAGCATGGGTTAGTTCGAGAGCATACTGTTACAAAGGTATCCTGACTCCTGTAAGGTTTGCTATAAATCGTGAGTTGATATCACATTCTTGCAAATTTTGTTTTACTACAAAAAACGCATTTTCAAAAAAATTTCAAGACAGACATAAGCTTTGCATTCTTTAAATGACATTGTTTGCATATGGTTAATTGTTCAAATGGAAGAGAAAATCACACAACGAATATTCAGTGAATGAAGACCCCCTCAATGGACAGAATCACCTCAGACAAAAAAAACATTCCCAATAACAAACCTTTCATAATCAAGGGGCATGACATGGTGTCTAATTAATTTGGGGCAGTCAAGATAATATGCAAAGAATCTCTCCAAAAATGCTGAATAGCCAGGGGCAGATCTCCATCTGAATCACTCGCGGGCTGTTACATTGATCGGGGATTCCAGCAAAAAATCACTGTGAAATTTGAATCTTTTGTACCACCAAATTGCTTGTCTGTGCCAGTAGTATCAGATGGTGTCAGTATCATGTCTTCGAATACTTCCATGACAATTCTTAGAAAAGATACCTAGGAAATTCAAGACTATCAGAAACTTGATCAAACATCAGGTGCACTAGATTCATCCTGTAGTAGCCCTACACAGGCTCCCACGTATGAAAGGCCATATGCGACCACATAAACATTTTCTGGCATTTCTGCAACACTTGTTGTCATAGACAGTGAGAACTCTCCACATCCTATGAGTGCGGACATAGTCAGAAAATACTACGCATGAAAAAGACCCGCTAGGTTGACAGGCCTAGGTAAAATTAAGGGCATCCCGGCGAACCAAAAGAGTTTAGGAAAAATTAGGGATATATACAAAAAAATTATACACCCGGCAAGTCGAAAACTTGAAAAGGATGCTTGAGCAAAAAAGGGTCTCCCGATGGACTAAAAAGGGTATCCAGATGGACTAAAAAGTTAGAGATTAAAAACGTACGACTATGTCCCATCATCTTGTCATTTGTTTATCAGTAGAAGACTTATCATCCTGATCAGCATTTACCAAGCACCCCAAGAGTTGGGATGACACTCAAACCATCCACAAAGTCTCTGCATGTACTTTCTCAAGCAGGTACAGAGGCAGGGGCATATTACTAAAAAGTCGCCGCCACATCCTCAGCTTACAACCTAGTGATGTCAGGTGTTCTTGTATCCCCGGCAGAAAAAGAATTTCCAACTACTGCTCTGACATCAGGTTTTCCCCAATAAAGTCGTCAAACTTCTCAGGATTCCCCAACAAGATTTCACAAAATCCTTAGGAAGTGCACAGAGCTTTCCTTCCCCAACAGAGTTTAATTCTCTAACAACGGAAGATCATCTCCCAGCAGTTCAACTTCAACAAAATTTGAAGACTTACATTCTTCATCGCCAGCTGCAATCAGGGACTTATTTTCCCTAATTCAACAGCGCTGCAATATAAAAACTAATACATTCACATATTGCATTCATACATCATTCTACAAACGTCATAGCATCTGCAGTACAAATGCATACATCACAATCTCATTTATTTTGAGAACACCATTACACAATGCATTTCATACATCAAGACATTGCATGCAGCTAACGCTTTAACTTTTCAGGAAAGATCAATCAACAGATATTTATCATCAATAATTTTCAACAGGTCTAGGATTAGCTCCTAAAACAAAACAGAGTAATTATCTGTGCGACCAAATACAACTTTACACGTGCTCATCATGAAGCAATCTTACACGGGTTTCTTCTGAATTCAATATACAGCTTTACGCGGGCTCAACATGAAGTAATCTTACACGGGTTTCTTCTGACTTCCAAATACATCTTTACACGGGCTCATCAAGATGCAATTTTACATGGATTTCTTATGACTTCCAAATACAGCTTTATACGGGCTCTTCGTGAAGAAATATTACACAGGTTTCTTCTGACTTCCAAATATAGCTTTATACGGTCTCTTCATGAAGCAATCTTACACGGGTTCCTTCTCCCTCCTTCTGAAGTTTTACACGGACTCACCCTGAAGCAACCCTACCCAGGTTCCTTCTCACAATCTCCAGATGTAGTTTTACACGGACTCATCCTGAGGCAACCCTACCCAGGTTCCTTCTCTTGAATTTCCAAATACAGTTTTACACAGACTCATCTTGAGGCAACCCTACCCAGGTTCCTTCTCTTGAATTTCCAGATACAGTTTTACACAGACTCATCTTCAGGCAACCCTACCTAGGTTCCTTCTCTTGAATTTCCAGATGCAGTTTTACACAGACTCATCCTGAGGCAACCCTACACAGGTTCCTTCTCTTGAATTTCTTGATGCAGTTTTACACGAACTCATCCTGAGGCAACCCTACCCAGGTTCCTTCTCTTGAATTTCCAGATGCAGTTTTACACTGACTCATCCTGAAGCAACCCTACACAGGTTCCTTCTTACAATCTCCAGATGCAGTTTTACACTGACTCATCCTGAGGAAACCCTACCCAATCTTGAATTTCCAGATGCAGTTTTACACGGACTCATCTTGAGGCAACCCTACCCAGGTTCCTTCTCACAATTTCCAGATGCAGTTTTACACGGACTCATCCTGAGGCAACCTAACCAGGTTCCTTCTTACAATTTCCAGATGCAGTTTTACCCGAACTCATTCTGAAGCTTCCCTACTTAAGCTCCCTCTCATATATATCCTAAAACAGCCATACCCGTGTTCCTTCTCATACACTTCCAGATGAAGTCTTACCCGGACTCATCTTGAAACAATCCTACACAGGTTTCTTCTGATACATTTCTAGATAGCAGTTAATTTCATTCTCCCCAGCAAATTGCTATGAAGCCTGGATTTTAACCAAAAAACAACAAACTTTCATCTCTCCAATCCAGAGATAACCCCTCAGTAGAGACATGGACAACTGAAGTTCCTAGACTTTATTCCCCATAGAGTTTTACTCAAACAGGAAAACAACAGAAATCAACATCCCCTATTGGACTCCTCCTCAAACAACAGGAACAAGAATCCCCAAACAGAGACCTCTTATGAAGTCAGCATCTACTCTGGATGGCATCTTTAAGCCCAACTTCAAAGACTCTCCGTCATATTCTATGGGTGGTGTCTTTAACCCCATCTCCGATGAATTTCAGTCATCTTCTCCAAATGGAATTTATAATCCCACTCCCGACGTTATCAACCATCAGTATTACTTCATGCGAGTGCAAATTTCTGGGCACTCTAGTGTTCAATCATCTTCCACTTTCAGATCACGAAAGGCAGATAAGCCAATCTAAATCCTCGGGTTTAAGAAGATTGAACAAGGGAAGCTGTTGTACCCTAACATTTTCCCTCCCATTTTCATACAAAACATACTCCTAGAGGTCCCCAATTGCTCAAGGTTGACCAAGAATTGATCAGACAAATTCTCCTCCTAAGCATTGGCCTTCCAACTAGGGTTTTATTTTTTACCAAGATGTGTGAGCTCCAAAGGTCTCAAATGTCTTACATGGTCCTAATATGTCTACAAGATTATCTATGACAAATTTAATATCTTGCACTACAAGTTTGCTCAGTCAATTGCTCAAATGCTTGAAAATCAACTGTACTAGGTCAAAAGTTAACTATGGTCTATATACAGTCAAACTTCAAGATATTTGGTCAACATCAACATTTTGAAGTGATATCCATCATTTGATCAAGGGTTGATCATGATCCCTCAAGAAATGCTCCTAATTCATTAAAAGTCAAGAATGGCTAATTAGGGTTTCTATAGGAAAAGTCAACCAAACTTTGACCAGGCATAACTTTCTCATACTTCATCTATTTTTTTCCAACAAAAGCTCATTTTTAAGAGAATCCAATTCCCTACAACTTCTCTTGATCCCTCAAGTCCAAGAAATGTACCATTTTAAAGATACAAGCTTATACATTACAGATCATTTTTAGAAAGTCAACAAAAGGAACTTTTTGTCAAGACCATTTACATCAAGATAAATCTTCTAATGCAAAATTGATCAAAAGAGAGATTGAAGTAGACATCTTGGGCTTTCCAAAAAGTCTAAGATCATCATCATGATATAAAAAGTGAGGAAGTTATGGCTTGCCCAAGTTAGGAAAATTTGGGAATATTCAAAAATTCTGCATTGAGCAAACTTGAAGTTTTAGGTCAATGGCTTATTTTCTTCGACTTAAAACATCTTCCTAAGCCTATAGAGGACCTCTAAAATTATTCTTGACATTCCTTGCATTTTCTAACTATTTTATTCATATTTATTTTGATTTATTTTAAATAAATATAAAATAAAATGTATAAAATAATTGGAAATGGGCTTTGAGATTTGGGTTGATATTTTGGATAGCCTAGGCCCATAAAATTTCGTGCAAGCAATGTCCACATTCATTCAAATTCAAAAAGGATAAGATTCCATGTCTTTGGCAAAGTTACGAAATATCATTCATGGCTTTAAAAACACATGTTTATGGTTGTTATTACCTTTGTTCTCTTGTCTCCTCCCTCCTCTCTATGTAAAGGACACATTAACAAGCTTCAAGACACATGATATACAACCTGGAAAAGCTCTACAAATTTTTCAAAAAATATCAAAGTTGTAAAATTCGCATTTCAGGTTCCAGCCTTCCTCAGTCCAAACAAAAGATCCAAATACATTCCTGGAGGCTCCCTGAAGCTTTTGCAATCATTACCAAGCCCTGAAACATCACAAAACGACTTAGTAAGCTCCATTTTTATATTTTCTAACTTTTTTCATGCCGATTCGATGCATTACATGGCCAGAAGTGTACCAAACACCATCAGATCTAGCCTTCAAATCATAAGGGGTCTAGATTTAAAGGCTTCAATTTGAGATCCACCATGCGCCCTCAAGGCCTCATCTCACATGATTCAGCATGGCCTAGGCTTAACATTCACTTGGGTGTAGCAAAATTCAATTTCAGCATCCCCCTAATTTCTAATTATCTTGGCCCATTTCGCATTGTTTTTGTCACTTTGCTTTATATTTTTTTTATTCTAATTTGTTTTCTTTATTTATTTAATTAGATAATGTAATAATAAAATCACAAAAAATATAGTTTTAGTTTTTTAATTAAATTAATTTTATGAATTAATTAATAACTATTTTAACTATTTTTCTTTAATTAAAAATAAATTAGAACTTAGGACTTAATTTATGTTTAATTATTTTTATTTAAATAATTAAAAAAACTAAAAAAGAATTTAGACTATTTTTCTTGATTAATTTTATTTTCTAAATAGATTTTTAGGTTATTTACTTTCTTAAGTCAAAAAATAAGCAAAAAGATTTTCTTTATTGTACCTGTATACTGGATGTAATAAACTAATTATGATTTTTACCGCTTTCTTTATTTTTTTCTTCCCCCAATTTTTGTACATTGTAAACCCCCTCTCCGAAGCCATGTAATAGCGTAGGGTTTTATCTTCGCACTTTACATTTTTGTATATATTAACTGCTAGTAACTAGGCGTGTATGAAAACTGAAACCAAATGTTAGCAAACTTAACAAAAAGACAAAAATAAGTGAACATAACACACTTGCACATATACACCTCTAGGGTACCCAACTTTGGTTGCCTTCAAAAATAAAACAGTCATGAGGCTCGAACGCTTTAGAAAAGACCCATAAATCAAAAGATCATAGTCCCTCGATAACCCTACAGTTGCCTTCTCGGTAAATGATCTAGTCCCTAAACAAAATTGCCAAAGCGTCTCCATAAGTTGCCTTTGTGTCTGTAACGTCCCTTTCGAATTTCCCTAATACACCCAACGATAGGGCTACCTACTCACTAATAGTAGGATAACACTGTCTAAAGGATAGGAGGAAAAGAACAACCCTTTTCGAGTATAAAAGTAGATAGATGTTAGAATTTTGCTAAAAAAACATTTTGCACTTACACAAATACTACTTTTCAAAAGCAATTTTCAAAATGTCTGCTTTGTTAACACTCCTGAGGACTGATACAAGAGTTAAACGCAAAGCAAATCACTGCACTAAGGCATTTTAAAACATTTTTTAATCACACATAACACAAAGGTATTTCAAAATGATCAAACCTCTAAGTGCCCGTAGATAACTACAAATGGAAAGGGCGCTAACACCATCCCTTTCCATAATCTACCCCCTTACTTAGAAACTCTCGAAAAGGTCTTTTCTGTTCTTTTCACCCTTTCCTTAATTTGGATAAAAGAAAATTCGGTGGAGAATCTTGCTTACCACAACATTTGCGAATACAAAATGCAAAACCAGTATTAACAGTCGGTTCTGTCACCGTATCACAACCTTCTTGCTCAAGAACGCAAGCTCTCAACAAATCCTCGAGCGACTGAATAGTCCTCTCCGTCTGACCATATGTCTGTGGATGATATGCAGAACTCAATTTTAGCTTCGACCCCAATGCATCTTGCAAACTCTTCCAAAAATCAAAAGTAAATCTTGGATCTCTATCTGACACAATGCTGGAAGAAACACCGTATAGCTTTATGATCATGCGGAGATAAATCTCTGCCAACTTCGATACAGGAAAATTGATACTAATCGGAATGAAATGAGTTGATTTTGTTAGTCTATCAATAATCACCCAAATCGTATTGTGCCCTCTTGGAGAACTTGGCAGCCCCGTCACAAAGTCCATTGATATACTATCCCACTTCCAATCTAGAACATCTAAAGGTTCCAACAACCCCGCAAGTCTTTGATGTTCGACTTTCTATTTCTGACAAGTCAAACATGCATACACAAATCGTGCCACATCTCATTTTAACTCGGACCACCAAAACAACTTCTTCAAGTCACGGTACATCTTGGTAGCTCTTGGATGAATACTCAAACTGCTTTTATGACTTTCTTCCAAAATCATTCTTTTCATCTTTGCATCATCAGGAATACAAATTTCGCCTGGGAATCTCAACACACCTTGGTCGTCTATTTTAAAATCACTATCCAAAGATTAGTTATTCACAACCATTAAGTCTACCAATTTCACATCTAGTTTCTAAGCTTCTTTAATATTATCCAAGAAATCATTGTTAATCTTCAACATTCCCAACATAATACTCTGCAGTGTCACTTTACAAACTAAATGTGTGTCTCTAAATTGTCCAATCAATTCTAATTATTTAACCATCATGACATACATAGTAAAGTCTTTCAACTCAAAGCATCGGCTATAACATTAGCTTTACCCAGATGATAGTTCAAGCCAAAGTCGTAATCCTTCAGCAGTTCCAACCATCTGCATTGCCTCATATTTAATTCTTTCTGATCAAATAGATATCACAAGATTTTATGATCACTAAACACTACAAACCTGGAGACATAGAGATAATGTTTCCAAATTTTCAGTATAAACACTACTGCAGCTAATTCAAGATCGCGAGTAAGGTAGTTCCTTTCATGAATCCTCAATTGTCTCGACACATAAGCAACTACTTTGTTATTCTGCATAAGCACACCACCTAAACCCAATTTAGAAGCATCACAATACACCACAATTGTTTCCTCAGGATTAAGTAATATTAAGATCGGAGTCATCGTCAATCTCTTCTTTAGCTCAACAATACTCGCTTTGCATTGGATGTCCCATATGAATGCTCTGCCTTTGCAAGTCAACTGAGTTAACAGAAGTGCTAACTTGGAAAAACCCTCAATAAATATTCTATAATAGCCATCCTATCCCAAAAAGCTTCTAACCTCTGTAACTGACTTTGGAGCTTCCCACTGTAACACTGCATCTACTTTGGATGGATCTATAACAATGCCATCACCTGAAACAACATGACCAAGAAAACTAACTTCTGTCAACCAAAATTCACATTTTGACAACTTCGCATACAACTTCTTCTCTTTCAACACTTGCAGTATAATTTGCAAATGCTCGACATTTTCCTATTCTGATTCGGAATAGATTAATATGTCATCAATGAATACTATAACAAATCGATCCAGATAAGTGTGAAATATATGATTCATGTACTCCATAAATACACCCGACACACTAGTAACACCAAAAGGCATCACTGAATATTCATAATGTTCGTACCGAGTTTTGAAAGGCCGTCTTCTGAATGTCCTCATCCTTCCCTTGAATTTGGTGATGCCCTGACCTCAAGTCAATCTTGCTAAACACAAGCGCGCCCACCAATTGATCCATCACTTCGTCTATTCTCGGAAGTGGGTACCTGTTTTTGATCGTCACTTTATTCAACTGTCGGTAATTAAGCAGTCTCATACTCCCGTCTTTCTTCTTCACAAGTAACACCGGAGCTCCCCAAGGCGACACACTTGGTCTTACAAACTTCTTTTCAAGCAGGTCTTCTAATTGCTTCTTCAATTCTAATAGTTCAAACGCTGACATCTTGTATGGTGCCATAGAAATAGGTCTGGTACCAGGTACAAGATCAATTGAAAACTCCACTTCTCTTTTTGGCGGCACATCTGGAATATCATCTGGAAAAACTTCAGGAAAGTTGCACACAACTTGCAACTCATCAATGGCAGCTTGATTCTCAATAGATAAAGATGATATCAAAGAAAACAATTAAGTTTCACCCTGCATTAACTCCCCCAACTATCTAGCAGATAAGAATCTAGCTTCCTCCTCCTCATCAGGGGTAGAAACCCACACTGACTTGTTATAACAGTTAATGTGAACATAGTTATATTCTAACCAGTTCATACCCAAAATCACTTCCAGACCAATCAACCGTAAGCAGACCAAATCAAAAAGGAAGTCTCTGTCATAGATGGACAAAGGACACTTCAAGCATACTAGAGAAGTAGTCAACGATCCCTTAGCTGGAGTATCGACAACCATTTCCCCATTCATAGAAGATAATACAAGACCTAACTTTTTAGCATAATCAGCAGCAATAAAGCAATGTGTAACACCAATATCATTAATAGTAATTAAAGGAGTACTATTAATGAAACATATACCTCTGATAAAGCGGTCTCCACTGGATGTCTGAGTCCCAGCTAAAGCAAACACCTTCTCACCAGATCGAGCTTGCTTCGATTTCTGGCACTGAGCACCAATATGTCCTTCTTCACCATAGTCGAAGCAAATTACATCTTTGTGTCTACATTCAGTCACCTCATGCCTAATCTTTCCACAACAAAAACACCTCTTCACTTTAGTATTACATTCATTATTCTGATGACCAGGTTTTCCACATCTGTAACATACAATACCAGCAGGAGCACCTCTCCCACTTGGCCTCTTACCATCAGCAACTTTTTATTTTCCTTTTTCAGTCGGAGTATTGTAAGGATCTCCATAATATTGTTGTTTCTTACCTCTCTTATGAGTGACAATCTTGTAGTGAGCCTTGCTATCTTCTTCATAAATCTTGCAACTGTTCACCAAATATGAAAACTTACGGATCCACTGGTACCCGATTGCTTTCTTGTTCTCTGAACGTAAGTCATTTTCAAACTTGATGCACTTAGAAAATTCAGATGTCTCCTCAGTGTATTGGGGATAAAAGTTTGCCAACTCCACAAACTTGGCAGCATACGTAGTCACTGATAAATCTCCTTGTTTCAACTCTAGATATTCAATCTCCTTCTTCCTGCGGACATCCTCTAGGTAATACTTCACCAGGAATTCCCTGTGAAACACATCCCAAGTAATAGCCTCACTTGTTCCCTCCAGTCTCTGGCGAGTAGCAACCCATCAATCATCAACCTCTCTTTCCAGCATATGCGTACCAAAATGCACTTTTTGCATCAGAATAGTCCATGACTTGAAAGATCCTTTTAATATACTTGAGCCACTCATGTGCTCCTTCAGGACCATGCTTCCCTTTGAACGTGGGTGGATGTTTCCTCTAGAAAGTTTCCAAAGCACGACTCTCATTGTTCCCACCAGCATTAGGCTGATTTTGCATTGCCTAAGCCAAAGCCTGCAACGCATTAGCAAGTGCACAATTTCCTCTTCTAGCCATCGCTCTTCTTCACATCACAATACCAAAGAATGATTAAATAGAAAAAAATTGACAATATTCCACGGTCACACTACACTAACGATTCAATAACCTGGCCGGACAGACCGACCTGCTCTGGTACCAATTGTAACACCCTATTTCCCTGTCAGTGAATTATATAAAAATCATAGTAAATTAATTTCTAACATACAACGTCAAAATAGGATGTCACATTCTTCAATACATCGTACGTGCTCAATAAACAGGATACGCAACACAAAATCACATACTTCAAAGTCTTAAACTTCATCTCATTTATTCACAGCGAAAAACATCAATAATAATGATAGTTTCAATTCTCCAACATAAGTTGTGATCATCATCTTTCAGAAATCAGCATAATCATAAAGTAAATTCAAAACAACAGAGTTATACAAAGTTTACTCCCAACATAATAAAACAAACGCAAATCCCTCAAGTGTTACGTGTCAGAGCAGACACTGACTCAATCTACGCAAAGTAAGGTAACTCTTCAGCTAACCTCGACCTCGAGCTACTTCGGATCATCTGTATGTTACCCATGTAGAGGCAACATTCAAACAGAAAGGGTGAGATATCATAACAATATAAGAGAAATCATAATAATGAATAAATAGTAATTCAAGTAGACATCATATACATCTTTATCTCACACTTTTTATCCTTCATCATACTACGAAACACATCAATATAATTATGTGCACCAAACAACACAAACATCCATCATAACAGAATTAGAAATTCATTCAAATAATCAAACCATCAATTACTTATAACAATGTAATGCAATGAGGAAGATACTGACTCTATGCATGTGGTACCAATATGTCAATACCCTCAACTTAATAATGCCAACTTGGGGCAACAACGCCAATACATGCCATCTTTAGCCAATACATGCCATCTTTCATGAATGCACGCGACACTGGCATGCAACAACTTTTTACATTTATTATTCATACTTATCAATGTCTCGCCAATACAGGTCATCACCATCATCATTATCATGCAATACATCATGCAAAATCCTTCGTACATCATTTATACAACACTGATACATTCAATCGCAATATTTTGTATTACAACACATACAACACACGCACATATTAAAATTCTTCCAATAAAATATTAGTTTGATGCCATAAAAATATTACCACATTGTATAAAATATTTTTAGCTTTTCAATGGTCCAAATGGCGCGTCAAACAGACACCCGAGTTAAAAGTTATAGAGTTTTCAAGTTTTCAAAATGCTGTCAAACAGTGAGCAATCGATTGTACTAACATAACAACCGATTGCACCTTGTTCCAGAGGCCAAAAATCACGTTTTTAAGCAGTGAAATCGATTTCTTATTGAAACAGAAGAAAAAATTCACCAAAATTGAACTGTGCAATCGATTGCACCTGTACTGCAATCGATTGCACTCTGTAAAAACAGTTTTACGAATTCAAAAAAGTAGCAGTGCAAAAACCCTTTTATCTCAATTCCAAAAACACAAACTTCATGAAATAATGCACAATCAAACCCCAGATTATCATCCTCATCATCATACATCAATTACCACACATATCAAACATCAATTATACACACAATGCATCAAAATCAATCATCAAAGGGCAAAACCCCAAAACAACCAAATAGGGAGAAATCAAAAGCATACAACCATGGAACCTAAACACTACCGTACCCCATCATTAGGCAAACCCTTATAGAGTTAGAATCCCCTCTTACCTTAGATTGGTGACGGTTCTTGATTCCTATGGTGAAACTTCTTGCCCTAGCCTCCTAATGCTCTTTCTCCTCTTTTCACTTCTACGCTTCTTCTCTATTTCTATGATTCCTCTCTAATTCTCTATTACCATTGTATTATATTCCCACAATAACCTTAGTGTTCCCAATTAATTAATTATTTAATTTTTATCATAAAATAATAATAGTAATCTATATTATTCCACACACTCCCATGATTCTACGCTTTTAGTCATACACCCATATAATCTCAACTTCAATAATTCTAAGGCATTTAATTCCCAACAAAGACGTCACCCCACATCATAAAATCTACTAATTCATAAAAATATACCACATCATTTGATTATTTAATTAAAATAATTCTAAATAAATCAGAACGTTACAATGGTGTAATCCAACAATCTCTCGTGGATATGGCATAAGCAAAATAGCTTAATACTCCTTCCATTTTTTTATATTATAAATCACTTTGAAAAAATTATACTATATTATTATAAATCACTTTGAAAATATATTATAAGTCGTTTTACAAAATCAATAAATTATTAATATTATTTTTCTATTATACTTTTAAATATTTATTATTTTATCTTATTTAACATGTAAGTTTATCTTTTTCATATTAATACTGAATAACAAATTTGTAAATTTTTTTATAATTTTTCTTTTTCATACAAGAATTATTATATTTTTTAATAAATGTGAAAAAGTAAAAAATCCCTTGTGATAAAAAAAAAACTGAGGTAGTAATGATCAACAACCCAATAGATCACTTAAAAAAACATATTGATGTTAACATCATTATAATATTCCTTTAAAACAACTCATCTATAATTTCCAAATATTCATGTAATTCATCAAAAAATCTAAAATGGATTCCACATTTAAAACAAATCAACTACATTCTTGCAATTTTATTTATTAATTTATTATCATGATCCACTTAATTGGAGTGTAGAAGCGTGCTTTAGTATGAGGACGTGCTTTAGTTCAGGAACGTGAAAACAAGTGAAATATTCATTTATTATTGACACAATTTCTTTAATAAATGTGTAGAAACTCTCAAAAAACACCGATAATCATGCTCTCACTTGTAAATTATTAATTATTTGTTTTAATCTATTAAATAATCACCTCATCGATCATCTAAGACTCATATTTGGTCAAATATAAAAACTTATAAAAATAGTCACCATTGGACACTACTAATCAATTAAAATAGATTAACTAGTCATAACTTTAATAACTTTAATATCCTTGTATGGCAGACAAAGCAATATCACACAATTTTTTTTATTTTTATTTTTGCTATAGAGGAGGAAGTGATAATTTCTACTAAAAACTCACACAATCATAAATATCAGAGTTGAAACCTTAATAGTTGAGATAGAATTTGCAGATAATATCACACAAAAATTTTATCAGCTATGACTAAATTTCAACCCTTGCACATAAATTTAATGATGAAAAGTAAATGATGAGTGTCTTCTCACCCGATTTTTATTGGATATATAGTATATGAAAGTGGTGAAGAATAACACATTTATTTATTAGCAATACAAGATAAAAACAAACTGAAATTATTTAGTAGTAGCAACCAGGACTCTTCTAGGTGGAAGTGAAGGCCTTCGACCATGAAGCAAAGCATAATTGTCTAAGAAAAGAACATCTCCTTTCTCCCACTTGAATTGTATGCTCTCTTCTTCAATAATCTCTCCACACCTTTTCACAACATGTTCTGGAATCTCTGTTCCATCTGCCATTGTGGCTGAACTTATATCCTTTCCATGCATTCCTACAATTGTGTTAAACCACATTTTTCTCCCTTTTCTTCCTTCAAATACTTTTGTTAAATTTCTTGGTCCAAGTATTGTCTTTAGCCCACCATTTTCAAGCCATTCTACATCCATTCCTAGACCTTTTGCCCTATAACAAAATAACACTCATTATATCACACTTAGTTCAGAACAGTACTTAAGATTATATAAGACGAAATATATTATTGATTTTAAAATTTATCACAGTTAAGTTGTCGTTAAATATAATAAATATTTATTTTATCAGAGTTTAACTTTGAGTAACGTATAAATACATACAAAGTCTCCAAAATTTTAAAACGACTATAAATGAAAATACCTTTTCTCAACTTCCTTACGATCCGAGCTTCCAAAAGCATCCTCCCATCCTCTACCTCTCATTGAATTCCTATCACTATTACTAGGAGCTGAAAAGGAATACTTCAACCCCTTCTCCTCCATCTCCTTCACCTCTTTCGGAAACTCCTCAACCATCCTTTCTGTCACTTTGAAGCTTGGAACAATAGGAGTCTCTCCTCCTTCAGGTGGAGGTATCTCACAAAACAGAATCACTTTCTTTGGATATTCCTTAATCTGCATAATGTAAATATATTATCATTAAAGAAATATAAAAAAAAAAAGTGGACAATAGTCTCGTTGATCTAGCTCAGTTGATAGCGTGTTCGAACCTGCGACACTGACACTGAATAATGACTTTAATAACAATAACTTACCAAAACCATTTCATGGTGATAGTAAATGAACTCAGACAGAGGACCTTCATTAGCAGTCCAAATCATTTTATAAATATGCGTACGAGGAGCTGGTCCGACATACCGAATGTCTTCCCATCCAAATGTTTCGACAATATCATTAAAGTCCTCAGCCTTTCTCACATCAAAACCTCTCAAAAGAACAGCACTGTTCTTTATTATCATTTCCTCAAACCATTCTTTGTTTTCATTCAAACCCAAAAGCAATGACTCTAAATCACTCCTGTTTGCATCACGAGGTTCTAGTACCAATGGAATGGTTTCTCCATCCACTATTTTCTCTCCTTCACACTTTCCCACTTTGAAGTCCTTGCAAGAATACTCCATCTTAATTTCAACTATTAACTTACTTTCCATATAGTCTATATATATACACACATGAAAACAAGAAGATGTTGGTATTTTTGACAATTGCTATGTTAAAATTACAAAGATTGTCTTTGTCATATGGACCCATTTTTGTCTTTATCTACTTGTTCAAATGTTTACTATTGTGCCGGCCGTAATCTTGGTTTGCTTGCATATGTGATGTTATTGAACTACATGCCAAAATAATTGTTATAAACGGTAAAGGTTCAATAAGATAACACAATTCTTAGTAATAATCATAAACGGTTAATGCTTGATACTTAGAATATTGATGCCCCTATTCCATACGGTAATTAATCAACCATTGATTCAATATAAAATTAATTATAGGCGTGTAACATATCGACTTGAATTAGTTTTAAGTATTAAAAAACGATTTGAATTGATGAAGTTTTCATCAATTTGATTTAGTTCGTTTTAAATTATTTTTAAAAATATAATCAAATTAAACTAATTAATTCGGTGCAGTTTGATTCGATTTGATTGATAAATTTAAAATACATATTTCTATGTAGAGTATGAAAATATTTGTTTAAAAATAATAAAATTAAGTTTATTATCAAATCACAATGAAATAAATTTCTAATTTATTTTTAAATATGCAATTTAAAAAAAAAAAAAGAAAACTTGAGAACCAAATTGAACTAGTTTAACTTTCGTTGGTTTGATTTGGTTTTTGAACCAAACTGTTGTAACGGAGTGTCGTCAAGAATAAATCAAATCTATGAGTTTCTTGAATAAACACAAGAAACTCTATTAGGTTACACAAAAGAGAGAGAAGATGGACGAAGAAAATTAGGATTTGTTGTAACTGTTTTTCTATTCACTTTCTCTATTAGAGTTTACATATACAAGTCAATAACAACAATCAACCTCTCTCAACAATCTGAGAGAACTAGTCTATTTATAGACTACCAAGTCAACTTAAGTTACAAGCTAACTTAAGTTACTATCTAACTTAAGCTACAAGCTAACTTAAACAATTGGACTAAAATATATGCCCAATTCGACATGCTAGCAAACTTAGCATTACCGACTACTGCATGCTAGAACACAATTCGACTATAACATGCACGACTTTGACAACATGTGAACAAACTTTGATAACATGTGAACAAATTTTGATAACATGCTCAATCTATGTCTAACCAAAAAAACATATCTTTGTCGAGATACTAGAGTTCCATCAAAAATCTCATAAATGTCCACCTTGAAACAAACTCTACAACATCAAGGGAACAAACTAGCTTTCTTCATGCAGCTTTATCAACTCCATACAGTGGAAGAACTTGCAACTTGGCAATGTCTTGGTGATCGTATCAGTAACATTGTAATATGTCGAAACCTTCAGTACTTGGACTTCTCCACGCTCGATTATTTCTCTGCTGAAATGCAGTCTCACATCTATGTGCATGATTCTCTCATGATAGGCTGAATTCTTCGATAAATGTATGGCACTTTGACTGTCACATTTAACAGTGATAACTCGACCTTGAAGTTTCAGCTCTTTAGCAAAACATTCAAGCCACAATGCTTCTTTCACAACTTCAGTGAGGGCAATATATTATGCTTCAGTGGTTGATAAGGTGACATCCTTCTAAAGTGTGTCTTTCCAATTAATTAATGTACAAAACATAGTGAAACATATCCATAAATAGATTTTCTAAAATTCATACAACTTACATAACAAGAGTCGACAAATCCTCCAATTTTTGCTTTGTTATCATCATCACAAGCTCCACCATAAATCAGGACTCTGTTTATAGACCCGTTTATGTACCTTTGAATTCACTTCAATGCTTGCCAGTGTGCCTTTCTAGGATTGGTCATATACCTACTTACAAGGCTCACTCCATACCCTATGTTGGACCTTGTATATACCATATCATACATCAAAGAGCCCAATATACTAGCATATGCAATGCTATGCATATAGGCTCTTCAAACTTTAGTACTAAGACTTTGAGTCATACTCAGCTTCTACTGAGGATTAGTCGATGTTATAATAGGCTTTGAATTCGACACACCAAATTTTTTGAGAATCTTCTTCAGGTATGTCTCTTGATATAAGCATAATCTCGACTGCTTTTTATCTCTCTGGATAATAATCCCAAGAATTCTGCAAGCATCTTCTAGATCTTTCATGTTGAAATCCTAATTGAGTTCATCCTTCACCTTCATTACATCCTCGACATTATTGCTTGCTATGAGAATATCATCCACATAAAGCAATAAAATAACAAGTGAATTTCCAAGTCGAAATCTAAAGTAAACACAGTGGTCAAACTGACTTCTAGTGAAACCTATGTGTGCCATGAACATGTCAAATCTCTTATTCTATTGTCAAGGAGATTGTTTCAGTCCATATAAATATATACTCAATTTGCACACATAATCTTCCTTTCCTTTTAATGCATACCCTTCAAGTTGGCTCATCAGGATTGTTTCATCTAGATCACCATACAAGAAAGCAATACTCACATCCATTTGTTCCATATCTAAGTCAAACTTTGCCACCCTGGCAAGCAGCATTCAAATGGATCTATACTTCACAATAGGTGAGAACACATCATTAAAATTGACTCTTTCTTTCTGAGTGAACCACCTAGCAACCAATTTGGTCTTATATCTCTTCGATATCACTCCTTCAATTCCTTCTTTAACCTTAAAAATCGACTTACAACTGACTAACTTGGCCCCTGCAGGTTTCTCGGTCATCTCTCATGTGTTATTATCATGAAGAGATTTCATCTCATCATTAATGCCCTTCTGCCATTCAGTCTTATTTTGACTCCTCACGGCTTCCTTGTAGACTCTAGGTTCTTCATCAATAACCTCACTTGCAGAGATTAAGGAAAAAGCTTTGAGATCTGCATAACTAAGTCTCTGAGGTGGCTTGATGACTCTTTTAGACAAGCCTTTGGCCAGTAGGAATTCATTTTCAGTTTCATTAGCAACTTTTGTTTCTTCTTCGACTTCATCTGGGTTATGCAATGCAACATCATATTGTTCCACCTGAACAAGAATCTCTTCATGTTCCAACTCCTCTTCAGATATTTCTGCATTTCGACAAACATCATCAGTTTTCTTGAACGCCATTTTTGCTTCATTGAAAACTACATCTTGACTTATGATACACCTTCTGTGACCTAACTTTAGGCACCATAACCTATAAGCTTTGACTTCTTCAGGGTACTCCATGAACATGTATCTTAGAGCTATAGGTTCGATCTTGTCTTGCCTAATGTGAGTCTAGGCTAAATAGCCAAATAATATAAGTATTTCGAGATTAGGTATATGTCTCGACCAGAATTCTTCAGATGTCTTCACCCCTAAGGAAATCGAAGGACATATATTTATCATATATGTTGTTGTCGAAGCAGCCTGAGCAAAAAAACATATTCTTCAATCCAGCATAAATCAATATGCATATAACTCTTTCTAAAATGGTTTGATTAAACCTTTCAGCTAAACCATTTTGTTGAGGAGTACCTACATAAGTTATGTGCCTTGCATTATCAGACATGACACAAAAGCTGTCGAACGCCTCATTGAAAATTTCAAGACCATTGTTTGCTCTCAACCTCTGACTTCCTTGTTTGTTGGTTTTCGACCAGAGTCTTCCAACTTTTGAAATTTTCAAAAGTTTCATCCTTTAATTTCTAAATGAATACCCATAACTTTCTAGAATTAATCCTCAACTACGGATAGAAAATACCTTGTACCTGAATGTGAAGGACATCTTGCAGGCCCCCAAAGATCATTATGAATATAATCAAGGGATCCATATGTTCTTTGTTTACCTTTATTAAACTTCACCCTACAGAATTTACCAAACACATAGGGTTCACAAAATTCTAGCTTTTCAAACTTGTCACCAGATAGCATATTTTGTTGCGACAATTCGACCAGGCCTCTTTCACTGACATGGTCAAGTCTCTTATGCCATAGCTTTGTCTTTAACACGGGTTTTATGGATACCACATCTATCGAATCACTTACGACCTCAGCCTCAAGGGTATATAAACCTTGCATTTTGATGCCTCTCAAGACTTCCTTCGACCCCTTCATTACCCTTAGGATACTTTGTTATACTCTAAAAGCATATCCTTTCTTGTCGAATTCACCAAGAGAAATCAAATTTCTCTTTAAATAAAGTACATATCGGATACCAATTAATAACTTTATGGAAAAATACCCATTTTGGTTCCTTAACTATACCCTTGGGTCCAAATTGGTCCCTTAATTTTTTTTCGTGTCACTTTGGTCCCTTAAATTTCAAAATGTTTAATTTTAGTCATTTTTGTCTAATTAGAGATGGAAAAAAATTGAAATTGGTTGCTAAATCTGTCGCTAATTAGACAAAAAGGACTAAAATGAAACATTTTAAAAGTTAAGGGACCAAAGTGATACGAAAAAAATTAAGGGACCAATCTGAACCCAAGGGTATAGTTAAGGGATCAAAGTGATACGAAAAAAATTAAGGGACCAATCTGAACCCAAGGGTATAGTTAAGGGACTAAAATGAGTGTTTTGACTAACTTTATTGAATCTTCATGGAGCTTGAATCTCACAGATCCAATACCTGTAATTTTGTAGCCTTTGTTGTTTCCCAGCAACACTGATCTATCATCTTGATCACATTATTCCTCAAACAAATCTCTGTTTGGAGTCATGTGCCAAGTGCAACCTGAATCCATAATCCATTCTTTGCAAGAATTTCTACTCGAAACCACAAGAACATCAGATGATTTAAAATCATTTTGAACAATGGTTGTGTTACCATTGTATGTCACACCATGATTTTTCTGTCGATCAGGGAACACCTTTCGTGTGAGACCCCCCTTCTTACAGTGATAACACATGACTATCAAAGTATCACCATCATAAGATTTTTACTGACCTTTACCCTTTTTCTTTTCAAACTTACCATCTTTCTTCGAGAATTTCCCCTTAATGGATAAACTTTCACCAACTGACGATGGTTTATTCTCATTCCTCTCGTTCAAGTCCTTTGAGTACAAGGCAGGTTGAACTTCTTAAAAGGTCAAGGAATCTCTTCCATACAAGAGAGTCTATTTGAAGTGAGCATGAGAACTTAGTAAAGCACACAACAACTACAACACTTGATCTTCATCATTGATACTAACCCCGATATCTCCAAATAAAAATTAACTTGTTGAACATATTCAACTGCTCAGCCAAGACTTTGTCTTCACTCATTTTGAATGAATACAACGCTTGCTTCGGGTAGAGGTGATTGACCAACAATTTGGTCATGTACAAACTTTAGAGTTTCGACCACACACCTGATGTCGTCTTCTCCTTAAACATTTGTCGAAGAACCTTATTACCAAAGCTCAATACGATAGTGTTATGGGATTTCTCTATCATTATCGTTTTCTCCTTCTCCGTTAGGGAAACATCCATGGTTTTGGCTCCCTTCAACGTTTCTAACAAACCCTGTTGAACAAGAAGGGCTCGCATCTTCAAGCGCCATAAACTGAAATCATTCACTCCGTGAATTTCTCAATCTCAAACTTTATTGATGTTATATTTTCCACGCTCATCGCACTAGTTTGTTGTAACGAAGTTCCGTCAAGAACAAACCAAAACTATGAGTTTCTTGAACAAACACAAGAAGCCCTATTAGGTTTTCACAAAAAAGAGATAAGATGGAAGAAGAAGATGAAAATTAAGATTATTTGTAACTGTTTTTCTATTCACTTTCTCTATTAGAGTTTATAGCTTACAAGTGAATAACAACAATCTACCTCTCTCAACAGTCTGGGAGAACTAGTCTATTTATAGACTATCAAGCTAACTTAGGCTACAAGCTAATTTAAACAACTGAGCTCAAACACATGCCTAATTTGACATGCTAACAAACCTAGCATTATCGACTACTACATGCTAGAGCACAATTGGACTACAACATGCACAACTTTGACATCAACATGTGAACAGACTTCAACAACATGCTGAAACTTCATCGAACCAAAAAACTTATCCCTGTTGAGATACTAGAGTTCAATTCAAAATCTCACACAAACTAAATCATACTGATTTTTTTCCGATTTAATTTGCTTTGGATCTTAGGTTTGTTCAATTTTATATGATCCATTATACATTTTGGTTAATCATTGAATATAAGTTTAAAGCACCTAGATTAATCATTGAATATAAGTTAAAAGGACATAGAAGTCTTGCACATGATAGAATGAAGATGAAAGTTATCTCTTCAAAAGGATACATTAGATTATTTATGGTAAATGGTATGCCTCTCATGGCATGTTGACAAACATGGTAGATTCTATGAACGAGAAAAATAAAATGATTGAATGACTGAACTTTTTGAAATTAATTTAATTAAAAAAATATCATGAGTGTATAATGAACTTTTCTTTTTTATAAGTAATTTGAATTAAGAGAGCATAAAGTGGTGCTCAAACCTGTTACAAACAAGACAACACTGCAAAACACCCAGACCAAGGACAAAAAAACACAACAAAAAATAAGAACAACGCATAGAAAAAAACAAATGCCTGATAATAAAAAATTTGTAGACGGCCTTAGGGATCATGAATCCATTCGGGTGAGCTAGGGACTCTATTCCCTTTTTCATTTTGCGATGAACCAATATCATTCCATGTTTTTTATCATAACCTATATCTCATCTATTCCCTTTTTCATGTGCCAAGTGCAACACCATTCCTTCAATAGTATTATTCTTTCTCTTCTAAGAAGCAAGCTTCTAGAAAGATAAAATCGAGACAATAAATTATTTGTAGTGCATGATTGTATAAAACAAGAAACTTTAAAGTGTTTCCTACTTATCCAGACGTGGGAGAGAATGGATATTTCTATCACGTACTAAATGTTTACCAACATTCGATAGAATATTAACTACCAATGTTTGGAGGAAATATGGTTGTTTTGCCTAAATATGTGTTGACCAGGTTTCCTGCTGAAAATTTTTCATTTTTACTCGTACATGTAACACATTGTGTTACACAAACACTATCAAAATGTGCTAACTATTGTTTCTCCCGATTTCTAACTTTCTTGAATTTGTTCGGCCCTTATTTTCTTGAATTTGTTCGGCCCTTATTTTTCATTAATTTTTTCCTTGATTTCTTTTGTTTACTATTTTAATTCAAATACACTTCTTTCTTGAAAACTCAAACTTATATATATTCAAAATTCTCATCAATGAAAGTGTCACAATACCTTATAAAATTATTATCTCAACTAGTAACAAATCCGTGCTATCCCACGGGTCTCGTCTGGATTCACATTACATTTATAGATTATTAAATTATTAAGTATGTTATCATGTTTTCAGTTGAGTATATGTCTCATGTAAACCATGTTGGCATTTAACTCCATATTTGTAGCAAACGTCGGTCCTATCAACAAATCACGTCTGCATGAACAAATAGGAAAAATTATATACTTCTTGAAATACATGGAAAATGTACATACTATATATTTTAATTCAAAATAGATTTTTAATTTGAATCGTAAAGTATAAGATATAAAGTTTACCAACTATCAAAGTGCTTGAAAGACTTCCTTGTACACAACATTAGTAGTAGTAGAACACGGTACATTCTCCTTGTCATGAATTAGGATTTTTAGCCCACTTTTGCTCTTAACTCTTGAAATTACAACATATAATTGACCATGACTAAACACAGGAGTAGGCAAATACAATCCAACACTATCAAGAGATTGACCTTGTGACTTATTAATTGTCATTGCATAGGAGACAATAATCGGAAATTATCTCCTAATCAACTTGAATGGCCAAGGTGAATCAGAAGATGACATAGACATTCGTGGAATGTAAAAAATGTTACCTATGTTCTTTCCAGACATGATTTTTGCCTCAATGACATGATTTGCAAATCTTGTAACAATTAATCTTGTTCCGTTGCACAACTCATTGGCTTGGTCCAAATTTCTCATTAGCATAATAGGTGTACCAACCTTCAATTTGATCCTATGATTGGAAAGCTCTGACGTTCTTAATTTACTGAGAAATTCAGAAGTTAGAACTTCATATGCTTCAGTATAACTTGAATATGTTCTATCAATAGAATCAAAACTCAAATACTATTTCTCTTCTCCTAAAAAAAAGTTTAAAAGCAAAACATAAATAAATTAGTAAAACTATGTTCTTAAATATATATATATATATATATATATATATATATATATATATATATATATATATATATATATATATATATATATATATATATATATATATATATATATATATATATATATATATATATATATATATTATGAATGTAATAATACAGTAAATATAAAACACATGTACCTGGTATTAAGTCTAATACATAATGATTGATTTTGTCCACAACTTCAATGGTTGAAACAAGAATAGCCTTTCCTTGTAAGAATTCAACATCTTGATATTTTTCCAACAAATTGGGATATGTGTTTTCAACAATTGCTCTTATAGGATCATCAAAATTTGATATTAATAGCTCTTGAGGAATTTCAATATCAACCAAACCATCATTGGGTTCACAAATCTTACCATCACCCACATTTAAAATCCATTTTGAAAATTCCGCTAGTTCATTAGAACTTGTGTTGTCTCTTCCCTCTTGAAGTCTCATATTTTTTGATAGTGTTAAAACCTGGCAATAATCCCATACATAAGATGAACTAATTGATGCATGAACAATATCAGAACGCCCAGCTCTTGGAACAACAGGAAGAATCTGTCTAAAATCTCCTCCAAATACAACAACTTTTCCACCAAAAATAGTATTCTCAACACCCTTTTTGCTCATTACATCTTTAAGGGTTTTATCCAATGCTTCGAAGCAGTTCTTGTGAGACATAGGTGCCTCATCCCATATTATCACATCCGTTGCTTCAAATAATTGAGAATGTTCGGTGTCTTTGTCGATGTTGCAAGTTGAGTTGTCAAGCGTTGGCACAGGTATTTTGAACTTTGAGTGTGCTGTTCTTCCACCCGGCAATAATAACGAAGCTATCCCACTTGAAGCAACAGTAAGAACAATTTTTTTTTGAGAACGAAGTGCACTTGATAGTGTTCTCCACATGAAAGTTTTACCAGTCCCTCCGTAACCATGCAAGAAAAATACCCCTCCACTCTGTTTGTTAACAGCATCCATGATTTTCTCAAATATCAAACGTTGTTCATCTATAAAATACAAACCAAGAATTATAAGTGCAAGGACAATAAAAATCATTTTTGTAATTCATAGTATAAAGAAAATAAATCACCTGTAAGGGCATGAAAAAGTTCTTGGAATTTCTGTTTCTCGATATCGGCATCGTAATTAAGTTCGTCATAAATAAGCCTATTGCCAACATGTTTTGTGATGTATGAATCTGGATACGGCATACATTTAAATTCATGCAAACTTCTTCGATTCGATTGCATCATGTTCTCAATCTCAATTAGTGTGAGATTCTTTAACTCATTGTCCGATAGCTGCAATTCTGTTAAAAAAATTTCATTAGTTTTCTATATAATTACATATGTATGATGCAACTGCTGTCGTGATGTTGAAATACATTGAACATAAATCAAACAGTTGATGTTGCAGCTGCGTGAAATTAAATGGAACCAAAGACACTTTTGCAGCTGCAAGTTAAGAAAATAACTTACATACATGACAAATGACAAATATGAAAATGTTTCTTACGTAAATGGACATACCTTATGAAACATATTAAATAAGGGACATATGGATGAAGAATAATTATATTTTAAAGTAAGTTCATATCATTATATTTTGTAATAAAAAAAGATACAGCTTGCATTCGGAAAATAATATTTGTTGACTTAAAAAAGTTTAATAAAGTGTTCATACCTCTTCTATTTGTTTTTTGCCTTTGTTGGTAGAGGATACCATCAGATAACGTCCTCCAAGTTTTTTCCCAAACATGTCGTGGTCTATTGACAGTACCGGATAGTAACGTAGTGACAAATAAATTTCGTAAAAAATGCCTGGAACCTGTTTCCAGTGATTTCTGGTAAACAACCGCTAGTCTTCCAAACTATCGAATAATCTTTCTTACTGTTATTCAATTCCTCTGGTAACTCACAGGATCGACTAGATTGATCCTAGGACTCCTTGGATATTAAGGTTACTCTCACGATCGAACAGATATTCATGATTGATGTTGTATATGCGTTTGGCTTATTTCGATTTCTCTCTCTAAAAGTCTAAAGATGTAATCAAAATGTGTGTGTGAAACTAAGTTGCATGAGTAAATATTAATTGTAAAGACATGTGAGATTGCATAAAAGTCAAGTAAATGGTTTCGAATTATAAAACAGTTAACGTAAAGGATTTCTGGAACGTAAAAGGTTTGAAATATGAAGAAAGCGTTTAATGCAAGAAAGCGTTTAATGCAAGAAATCTGTAAATGACTTTAAGTAAAAATATGCGTTCGAAGGATAAGACTTGAAGGTAAAGGTATGGAAAATATGACAGTTTTCTGAAATATAAAGTGCTTGAAATGTGAAGAAAGCATTAAAATGTAAAACTTTGAAGAAGAGATTTCGAAGTGAAAAGACTGTAAATGAGAAAACTTGTAAATGTTATTTGACAAAAAGATAAAGGAAAGTGCTGGAAATGGTAAAAGGTTTTCATTAAATCAGAAATACATGGTGCTATCATACGTACATTTCTCTTGCATTCGTTTCCCTTGCCATGTGGTAGTTTGAATGTTACTGAGTATTTTGTATAATAGATATGACACACGAAATCCTAATACTAAGACTTCTATTTATACTAATTCGACCATAACGGTCTTGCTATAGGATTATGCCACGTTCAGAACATGCAGGACAATGCCTCTTTAATCTTTCCACGTGTCCCCAAATGCACCAGCACATAACTTTCAAACTTCGAAAGTCCCGCTTCCATTTGAATTTCAAATGCTTTGGTACTTCTCCGTTTCGAACGCTCTTCCCAGACACAGCCTTGTTGTTATTTCGAGACTTCTTTAGATATGTTCCCATAATTGCCACTCGAAACTCCAAGTTTTGACATACTTATTCGAAACACTGCTTCTGCTACTTCGAAACATGACGCTTTACCTCATTTCAATCGAAATGTTTAATTCATTTGGCTTCTAATATCATTATCAAAATCTTCAGCCAACAAATTGCCCCTTTAAAATATGTATTTCAATTCCTCTGAGAAATACCTATTTTAAACACCTACACAAGATTTTGATGTGACTTTCGAATCATCGTAACATTTAATGCATTTGACTCTAGTCACGTCAATCATAGCACCTTTTGGATTCCTTAACCGCCTGGAGCCACTTCACAGCATGGTGCAGTTACAAATAATGATTATCTTTAAATCACGCCTATTACCCATGTTAACTTTACGCCACCTCTTCATCACACCAACCCATGATTTCCACGTATCACACCCTTATTCAGTGGGTGCTTAAACTTCCCCATTATAAAACATCACCAACTTAATCTTTTTCTTTTCTTTTCACACTCTAAATCTTTTACCCTCCTTCTCTCGTCAAAAAACCCAAGCTTTCAACATCTTTCAAAAATGTCTTCTTCTACTTCATCCCAACTCAAGAAAGTCTCCAAGAAGAAAGGAAAAACTGCAGGAGCTACCATGGAAAGTAAAATCATCACTCACCAAGGTCAATCCGTTCTTGCCCCTCAGATGATTTCAAAGGAAAAAGAAATGCTGTATGCGTCACAGGTACTCATTCCTACCAACGTTGCTGGTAAGAGGTTAGCTTTAAATGGCCCTCTTACAGTTTTTGAAATATTAAAAGACACCAGGACGATTTTCCCAGTTTGTTATAGTTTTAAACCCTTATTTAACAAAATGGACGCCCCTAAGGCAGTAGAATCTCCTAGTTCAAATACCATAGAAAACCCAACTGTTCCTCCTAAGGACCCCTTTGTATTGGATTATGTAAAAAGTAATTTTAAGCCATTTTGATCTTGCCCCACCTCTGATATTGCTTATCAAAATTGGTTCAAGAAAGTAGAAGCTAAGAAATCCCAGCAATGGGAAGAATTAGGTATCTATAACCTGATTAAGCTATCGAAGCCTGGTTTCACCTACAGCCACCCTCTGCTATTCGCGTCCCTCTATTTCTGGGACAATACCTATAACACTTTCCATCTCCCAGGTGGAATGATCACCCCAACCTTTTTCGACATAGCGGCCATCACTGGGCTATCGCCAGTGGGAGAAACTTATATACCCGACAACGAAGAACATTCAAGCATAATTGACTTCGAAGTCAAGCTAGCCAGCTTTTCCAAGTTTATCAGTCATTACCATGCTAAGGGGGACAATGTATCTGACGTAGAGCACATTGCTTTCTTAACCTTGTGGCTGTCAAGATACGTTTTCTGCAGTAGATCCCTACAGGTAGCTAGTAGGTTCATTCCTCTAGCTAGGGACTTGCATGAAAATAGAAAAGTGTGCCTAAGTGAACTGCTCTTAGTTGACCTTTATGAAAGCCTGAGGTCAGCTGTTTCGAGCCTCAAATCCCACACCTCCAAAAATATTCTGTTGGCTGGCCCTTTTTGGTTACTTCAACTATGGCTAAATGCCATGTTCGAACCCTCCTTATCAACCGCCAACACCATTGATGAGCAAGATTCTGAGATAAATGATAGGATAGTCGAAGGCACTAGGCTTCGAAGATTAACTCCCAATGACGACAAAGATGACTTCAAAGTCCAATTCTCGAAGTACATCATGATATTCTCCAAAAGGCACAAGTTCGAAGAGAGCATGGCGCCTTTTGCTTCGAGGGCTCATGGACCTTCTTGGTTCACCATGGCTCTCTCAGAAGCTATCAAGAGCAAGGAGATTCAGGATGTATGGAGAGCTTTTTTGCTGCCTAGACTTATTTCTTCAAGAATAACTCCAGCCAAGAACCAGATTTTTCTCTTTGCCTACCAACCAAACTTTGTTTCGAGGCAGTTTGGCTTATGCCAACTGATTCCTGAACCTTTATTTCAAACTGAGAGTGCCATCACTTCTGGACGAACTTTCAAGGCACGGGAAGCCAAGATACAACAAGAACAATATCAAGGCTTTGCCCAATTTGAGCTGATAACCTTCGAACCTACCCATCTCACGGCTAAAGGATTTCTGGAATGGTGGACCAAGTTTTATCAAACTTATATGTTCGATACACTTACAATTCAACAGAAACTAATTGATGCCTTCGATGTGCAGGTACCAACAAAGAAAGGTATGTTTACTCATGCCAAAGAGATTAAAGCTTTCCAAAATTATTTTGAAACTACTTATGACCCCACGCGCTTGGACTCCACTGTGCATCAAGCGGCTGAGACCTTGAAGGAAAAATTTAAACAAAAAGTTTCTAAGTTAAAACTTCCTTCAGGGCTGTCACCTGAGGATATGTATAGGTTGGCATTCGAAATGCATCCACCTAAATTTCCCAGATTACCTACCTCAGAACTGGCTCTGGCTTGGTTTCCCCCATATCCTTGGTGGTTTACTTGCAAAGAGATGTTCAAATATCTTCAAAGGAAACCAAAGCCATCTGAGACTGTGACATGGGCTCGATACTGGCTTCATGATTTCCCAGGACACCTTCGATACGACCTTTCTGCCATGTCAATTAAATCTGATCAAGGCACAGGTGTGAATGCTTGGGAAAATCCCAAATGTCTTTTATTTTCCATATCTTTAACCTTTGCTTTAATTGTTTCAATTTTCAGCCATCAGGATAAAGACAGCTGCCTCGAAGTCGAAAGAAGGGAGCGCCTCTCAAGCCTCCATCGAAACTACTGACAAAGTGACTCCACCCAAAACAACCACTATTGTTGCAACCACAACAACAACAATAATACCAACAACAACCGGTGTTCCAATTCCAACGGTAATCACTTAGCCTTGATGTTTCGAATTCACTCATGCTTTATGGTTTGCATCTAACTCTTCGTTTAAAATCTTTTCAGATCAATAAGCTTCCTCCTACTACTCCCAAGAAGCAGAAATCAAGCACCACTGGGGAAGATCCCAAGGCTGGAGGAAACTTAAATACTGCTTCGAAGAAGAAGCCAAAGAAAGATATTTCGAAAAGTACCGTCCCAACTAGTGTCTCTGGACTTGATTCCAGGGATGCTGCTCCCTCACCCAAATCCAAAAATCCACCTTCGACCTCCAAACCAATGTTGGAACGTATAGCTAGTAACCTCTCCTCCGAGAGTCCACAGGTAAATTGAACCTTTAAATTTTTGACAATAATAGCTTCTTATTACCTTGGTGAATATTTTTAACATTCTGTTGTTCTTTGCAGAACATCTTGAATCCAGCTTCCACTATTTCGAACTCACCATCCAGAGATGCTGCTCCGCTCAACTCCTCTCCTCAAGGAGATTCCAGTAACCTGGTTCAAAATAAAGGTTCCTCCAATATGGCGGTTCTGGCTGGAACTTCTGAACAGCAGGATGATCAAGGTACCTCCATTCCTCTGAAAGAGATAAACGAAACAACACTTCAAACGTCTGCAGAGGATTTGCAAAGGGCTTCTCTTCAAAAGTCCCCTCTTGAAACTCTTCAAGAGGACCCAAAGGACACTCAAACTGAAGAAGAGAAAGCTGATTCTGGGCAAAGAGCCGAAGAATCTGCAGACGAAGAATCTGAGGAGGAGAATGCCAATGACGGTTCGACTGCTGGGACGGAGTCCAACGCAAATAGCAGTGAAAGGGATGGTATCGAAGTGGTGGACTTGGATGAGGATGAAGAAGACCAAGAGCACGAAACGAATGAAGGGGATGGTAATGCAACCAACGAACCCATAGAGGTTGAAATGGACGTGGCTCCCCTACGTGTGGAACTCCCTCAATCCTCTTTGTCTCGAATGACTGACGAGGAACTGGCACTTCTGAGACGAAATGACCCTATTGGGTACATGAAGGCAAATTTGGCTCAGAGGGACGTCCCACTTGCTAGGGCTGGCACAAGTTCGACCAGCTATCCTCTTCCCACAGATGAAAGAATTGTTCTTCTTAATAAAATTAGGAAAACCATTCTCAATGTGGATATATTCGAAGTGCTTAAGCAAGATAGTACTGCTTGCTATACTATGAAGGAGCTGCTCACAAAGGTCAATCTTTCTACCTGCTCCTTGCCAGTTAGTACTCTCTTGTTCGATCTTCAGGCTTTGCTGGACAACGTAACTGGTTACCTTCTCCAAGACGAATCTGCTGCCAAGAAGGTTCAAGAGAAACGCATTGCCATAGATGCTGCTTATGAACAAGCTTCGAAACTCTCTCAAGAAGCTGAGGATCAAGCTATGCATCTGAAGCAGGCGAAAATTGACTATGAGGCTCGAGCTGAGTCCATACTTCTTTGGGAAAGGCATATTCTGGAACTTCAATAGAAGGTTAAGGAGGCTAAAGAACAACAAATAGCCTTCGAAACCAATACTGATGGTAACCAATTCGAAGAGCTTCTCAACCAGGGTCTTGCGGAAATGGAGACTGCAGAGCAACTTAAAGGAGAAGTGGAAACCTTGGAAGGAGCCAGGCGGTTCGCTCAGCAGAAACTTGAATCATTTCGAAGCACTTTTAATCGATTGAAAAATAACTCTTATTTCTAGATTTTGATGTTTATTTGACTACAATTTTGGTTTCTTATATGTAATATTCGAACAACGCCATTTTGGCATTTTATCTTGCCATCTTGGCTTTTTATACCATCTTGTTTACGTTGTTACTATTCGAATCTCCTGCAGGCTTGGCTTATATTTCTTTAGATATTTCCCATTAACCTTTAGGATACGTTTATCATCCATGAGTTCTTCGATTTCGTATGCATTGTTTGAGAATACTTTTAATATTCGAAAATGTCCTTCCCAATGAGGTGACCATTTACCTAACGCTTTATTCTTCTTGTCCATAGGCAATATGACTCTCCAAACCAAGTCATTAATAATGAATACTTTTTTCTTCACCCTTTTATTGTATGTTCTGGCCACTCTTTCTTTTTGCCTCATCAAAATTTCCAATGCATGTAATCTAATTTTGTCCAACTCAACTAATTCATTCATCATCATTTCCCAATATAATGCAGCTGGGATTTCGTTTTGTCTCTGAATTCGAACTGATTGTAGATGAATTTCTACTGGCAACACTGCATCATGACCAAATGTGAGTTCGAAAGGCGTAGTGTTAGTAGCTTCCTTAGGAGATGTTCTACAAGCCCATAATATTTGGTCTAGAGTTTTGTTTCAGTTTCTTGGCTTTTTGCCAATATGCTTCTTGATTAATCCTATTATTACTTTATTTGCTGCTCCGACTTGACCGTTTGCTTGAGCATAATATGGCGTTGATGTTAGCAATCTAAACCCCATTTCTTGGGCAAATCCTTGCATCTTTCTACCAGTAAACACAGAGCCTTGGTCTGTAGTTATGCTCTATGGCAATCCGAACCTATAGATAATATGCTTTTGTATAAATTCAATAATAGCCTCTTGATCAGCAACTATCAGTGGTATAGCTTCGATCCACTTGGTAAAATAATCTATTCCCACCAAGATGTATTTCTGTCCTTTGGACGAAGCAGGATTTATTTCTCCTATCAAATCCAATGCCCATCCTCTAAATGGCCATGGTTTGATGATCGAATGCAACTCACTTGCAGGGGCATGTTGAATTCCTGCATGTTTCTGACATTCCTCACATCCTTTAGCAAAGTCTATGCAATCTTTGAGCATGCTAGGCCAATACAAGCCGTATCGAAATAACAACCATTTCATTTTATGGCCTGCTTGATGTGCCCCACATGCCCCATTATGGACTTCAGAAAATGCTAAATATGCCTCACTTTCTCCTAGGCATTTTAATAATACACCCTCTTGGGTCTTTTTAAACAATTCGTTCCCCATGAGGAGATATGACAATGCTCTATATTTTGTCTTTCTATCCACATTTAGAGTTGGGTCTGCTAAATAACTCTTCAGTGGACTTCACCAATCTGCATCTGACAAAGTATTTATGGCTAATATTTCGAATCCCTGTTTCTCAGCATATCCCAATCTCATACTTTCCAGATCCGATGGTGTGAATCTAGTAGCCATAACTCTTCCCCTTAATTCAACCAAATCCTTGAAGTTCTTGGTAGACACTTTATAACCCGAAGCCAACTGCGCTAAGTCATTTGCTTCTTGGTTCTCTATTCTTGGTATGTGTTGAATATCCATGTATTCAAATTTCCTCAATAGCCTATTGATTATGACGAAGTATACCATTAAATTTTCTTTTATGCACTTGTATTCCTTTGTGATTTGTTTGACCACTAATTCAGAGTCTCCTTTAATTTCGACTCTGGCTGCCCCCAATTCCAACAAAGCTTCAAGTCCAACAATGAGCGCTTCATACTCAGCTTCGTTGTTCGAACAATGAGGACCATCTAATTTATACTTGAATTTTGTTGGAATTCCTTCAGGAGAAATCAGAAGGACTCCAACACCACTTCCATTCCTGTGGGTTGAACCATCAAAGTACAATTTCCATGGTTGCATTTCGACGTAACTCATGACCGTCTGCTCAACCAAAGAATGGTCCACAATGAAGTCAGGAATCACTTGACCTTTCATAGCTTTTAAAGGCATGAAAGTCAAAGAATATTCTGTTAAGGCTAAAGCCCACTTGCCAACTCTGCTATGCATTATTGGTTTTGAAAGCATATGTTTAATGACATCGAAATGAGATGAAACATAAACATCAACAGGTTTTATATAATACTTGAGTTTCATACAAGAGAAATACAAGCAGAGACATAGCTTTTCTAAATTGCTATATCTGGTCTCTGCATCATTTAGCATTCTACTTAAATAGTATATGGCTCTTTCGATGCCATTGCTATCTTCTTGTGCTAGCATACTACCTATACTAACTTCAGAGGCAGATATGTACAATCTCATGGGCTTCCCCCATGAAGGTGGAGACAAAATAGGAGGCTGAGAAAGGTATTCTTTTATCCTGTCAAACGCTTCCTGGTGAGCTTCGTTCCATTCGAAGGCTTGGCCTTGCTTTAGACGAAGTAACGGAGAGAAAGCTTGGGTTCTTCCACTTAGGTTCGAAATGAATCTTCTGAGGAAGTTAATTTTCCCTAACAGAGATTGCAACTCCCTTTTTGACGTAGGTGCTTTCGTCTCCATTATGGCTTTGGTTTTGTTCTGGTTGATTTCAATTCCTTTCTAGTGAACCACAAAACCAAGAAAATCTCCATCCTGCACAAAAAATGCACATTTAAGGGGATTCATTTTTAAGCCATGTTTTCTCATTCGCTCGAATGATTGGCTTAAATGATGCAAATGTGCTTCTGCAGATATGGATTTGATGACTATATCATCAATATACACCTGCATGAAGGTTTCAATGAAATCATGAAAAATTGAATTCATTGCCCTTTGATAAGTTGCCCCATCGTTCTTTAAACCAAAAGGCATCACCACCCATTCGTATGTGCCTAAGGCTCCTGGGCAACGAAATGCTGTTTTTGCAACATCTTCTTCAGCAATGAAAATCTGGTTATACCCAGAGTATCCATCTAACATACTCAAGTATTCGAAACCTGCAGCAGAATCTACTAGCATTTCTGCCACAGGCATGGAATATTCATCCTTAGGGGTTGCAGTGTTTAAATCCCTAAAATCTATGCAAATTCTTAAAGAACCATTTTTCTTAATAACAGGTACTATGTTTGCTAACCATTCGACGTACCTTGTTGTTCTGATGAATTTGCAACGTAGCAACCTTTCGATCTCAGCTTTAATTTTTGTGAGAACCGCTGGTGCGAATCTTCTGGGAGTTTGATTGATGGGCCTCTTGCCATCTTTGATTGGCAGTCTGTGTTCGACCAACTCCCTCTTTAAACCAAGCATCTCGTCGTAATCCCATGCGAAACAATCTTTGTTTTCCTTGAGGACTTAGATCACTTCCTTCTTGAGGCCTGGGCTAAGTTTAGCACTTATGTAGGTTACTCTTTTCGTTTTTTCATCCCCTAAGTTAACTTCTTCGAGTGGATCTTGTGCCAACATTTTGGCACCTGAGTTTATGGGGTCCCTTTCGAAGCCTAAGGGTTCTTTATCATAGATGGCATCCAACCTCCTATCCATCTCAAACTCTTCGAAGGGTGAGCATTTCGACCCATCCCCACTTGCTTCGTTCATCTTTATAGTTGATTTATTTATTTCAGCCTCTAAGGCCGCTTTTGATTCGTTCTCAGCCATATAGGCCGAAATCCTTTCGAAAAAGGTAGACTCAGTCATGGATAAGGTTGTCGAAGTCCCAGCCTGCTGGCCGTTTTTATATAGCGCTTTCGACTCCCTCTTCTTCACTGATTATTGTTCTATCCCAGTAAAAGCCATCATGGCGAAGGGTCATGTAGTAGTGGGCGTTTCTAGTTTCATTAATCTCATCATTTGGAACACACGGAGCAATCATTGCCAGATTTTTATCATAATCCCTCTTGTCAACTAAATTGACAGTTGACATAAAGTAACTCTGGTCTGCTTCGATGTTTTCCACGATTCCATCATCTCTCCACAGAACTAGTCGCTGATGCATTGACGAAGGAACTGCCCCCACGCCATGGATCCACTCCCTTCCCAGCAATAAGTTATAGTTGGCCTTGGCTTCGATCACCATAAACATGGTGGGCCTACAGCTTGAGCCTATTGTCAATTCCAACTGGACCACTCCCAGTGTTTTGCCCACTTTTCCCTCATAATTGGACAGAACCATATTATGGGGCTTGATGTCTCCTTCGCGGATCTCTAATCTTTTTAGCATGAAATGGGGTATCAAATTGACTGCGGCACCCCCATCCACTAGAACTTTGTTCACACCATGGACACCAACTTTCGCCCGAATAAAAAGTGGCTTGAGATGGTTCTTCATTGCAGGTTATGGACGTTCGAAGAACGCATTTTGTTCCTCAACAGCCCCATTGTCCATCACATAGTAGCACACAGGCCTATGTTTCATCAAATCTGTGGTGTCTTCCTCCTCATATTCATTGATTTTGGTTTCCTGCCCAAATTCGCAGGGAAGCACAGACACCACGTTACAGTTCAAGTTAAATGAAGACTCCCCCTCTGATTCGAAGTTATCTGTTATCATATCTTCATCCTCTTCCGGGCCTGGAGTGTATTCCTTTGGTTCATCGCGTTGTTCTTCAGAGAAGAGCCTCCTATTGACTGGAGGTTTGTCTTCAGTTTGATTTTTTGGTTTGTTGGTGCTAGATTCACCTTGGTTTTTCGTTGAAGTAACCCCCTTGTTTGCCACAGCTTCTCTCTCAGCCTTTCGAATCCTTTGCTGTCTGCGCCACTGGGATCTTGACATGGGGTTCCTTCCTTTATAATTTTCTAATCTCACCTCCTCCCTTTTTGCTATGTTGAATTGCCTCCTGTATGTCACAGCATGGCGTGCATTTCGTTCAGCGTTTCTCCATTTATCTTTGCTTTTGTCATTTCTGACTTGTAACCATCTATCGGTTGGCACTTCAGCAGGGAGTTTGAAAGTAACTCTTCGAGCGGCTTTGGGGTGAGGGCTATCAGGCTTTCGCTGTTTGTGTCTGCTGTCGAAACGTGGGCCCATCTGGACAGTTTCTTGATGGTTCCAGCAAGGGGCGAAGGGAATCGTTTCGAAGGCCCTGGCCATGCTTTGGTCATACACAGCAGAACACCTTGGGCAAATCAAGCACTTGGTTGCCCCTTTGTAGCAGCGAAACACAAATTCCAGCAAACTTTCTCTAGCCTTGGGATAACACCTAAAAAGCTGGTTATCCTGGCGCCAATTGTTGCCAGTTCGAGTCCTCTGTACCCTTTCGAAATTCGCAGCGATTCTTTGATTGCAGAGGATGCTGCACCTAGGGCACAATATCATGCCTGAATCTCCTTTGTGGCATGTCATGAGATAATCCTTGAGACTAGCACCTCCAGTGTGATTATCCCCCATTCTATACTTTTCTTTTTCTAAGTATTTTTCTACTTCCTCCATCTCAGAGCGGGGTCTTTCCATATCCACCATATTTATTTCAACATCTTCCCCCTTAGCTTCATCATCGCCCCATCCTGTGGGCTTTATATCCTTAATCTGAACCTTCGAACTCTCTGAGGCAAAATATTTGACCAAATAGTCAAATTTTCCACTGGGTTCCCCTAGAGTGTCCCATATTTCTTTCTGAGGGGAAATTGGCTGCGTGATTTGGACTTTCTCCAATTCCAGCCTCAAGCCTTCAGTGACTTGTGTTAATTCTTGGTTTTGATTTCCCTGGCCTCCAGTAGCCTGGGTTTCTCTTGCAACAGCTACAGGTGCGGCAATCGAAGTCTCTGGCGTATTCTGGATGTCTTCAGTGACCTCTTTATTGACTTCGACCATCACCCAGTTTTCAGCTTCAGTACCCTTCTCTCCTGTTAGGGCGTCGCTTCGATCAGTTTCCACCATGTTGACCTCTCCAATGCATGCAGGCTCGGAGTAGTTGGTGTCTGCGACGTCCAAGGAATCTTCGTCCACTTTCATCTTCACCTTATCAGCAAACTTTAGTCTGCCATCTTTGATCGCGTTTTGAATTAGATCCCTGAAAAGAAAACATTGTGAGGTTTTGTGGCCTAGGAAACTATGATATTTGCAAAATCCTCTCTTCTTTCTCTGATCCAAAGGAGGTATTTTGACATTTGATGGCACAATTAGTTGGCCATCTTTGACGAGTAAGTCAAAAATCTCGTCACATTTAGTGACATCGAAGGTATAAACCTTCTTTGGAAATTTGTCACTTTTCTCATTTTCAACAATGTCTTTCCCTTTTGTGGGAACTAACAATTTGCAGGAATAAGGCGGGGCCTGTTTTAATTCAGCGAGGTCGATTTCGACCTCTTCGAATTCGAATTCAGGATATTCTTCTGCTTCCTCAGTCCCAACATAGGAAATCCTTTCTTTCTTGCTATTCTTAAAGACTCTGGCTTTTTCGGCCTTTAGTCTTTCGACCTGTCGAACCCTATCGGCTAACTGAGCCATATCCCTCAAATATTGAGTGTCTAGTTTCTTTCGAATAGAATAATCCAAGCCACCAGCGGCCATTTCGACTAACTCATGTTCAGGCACTATTGTGTAACACCTGGATTTCAAAAGCCTAAATCTATTCAGATAATCATCTATGGGTTCGGTGAACTTTCTCTTAACACTGGCCAATTCCTTCAAACTTATTTTCGACTGTCCCATGTAAAATTTTTCATGGAATAATCTCTCTAAGAGAGCCCAAGTGTCAATGGACCCGGGAGGCAAAGTGGTAAACCATGTGAAGGCGTTTTTTGTCAAGGAACTTGGGAAGTATTTGATCTTGAGATCTTCATTATTGGCTATATCTCCCGCTTCGGTTAGATATCTCGCTATGTGTTCGACTGTTGACTCATTGGTATCCCCAGCGAACTTTGTAAATTTAGGGACTTTATATCCCCTTGGTAAATCAGTATGCATTATGCAATCCAATATAGGAGAAGCATAATTTGGCCTTCTCATTCCTGTGTTGAGGCCATTCTGGGCCATGACTCTCTCTATCATGGTGGGTAAGTTGTTTTCTGCCAAGATGTTATCGTTTCGAACTCTATGAACGACAGCATCGGCATCTTGATTTCGACCAACCAAAACAACTCCCCTAGGTTGTTCTTCTCGAAACTCCGGGGCTTCTAGCCTTTCGACCCTTGCCCCTGGTTCCATAATTTCTCTTTGTGGGCCCGGGATTATTGGGGCTTCTAACCTTGGTGCCCTGGCCCCCAAGTTAACTTCTTCTCTGGGTGGTCTATAAATTGGGTCGTTAGCAATTTGTTCTATAACAGGCATGTTTGCTCGAAATCCCGCCTGATTCTGCCTACGCCTTTCTGGGGGAGCAAAGAAATCTGCTATTCGACTCATATTGTCAGCGTTTTCTCTGTTTGTCACAGTCACATTTTGCACTATTGGGGCAAATATCTCCTGCATGGTTTGTGCTAACACCCCTATCATATTATGGTTACTGTCATCCATCAATTGCCTAAAAGCCAACTGGTTGTCTGTGGTTAAGATAGGCATTGTGCTATAACCCACTGACCCTTGGTTATTTGTCATAAACTGATTCGCCCCAGACCCAGACCCTAGTTGTGGGGATGAATTCGATGTGGAATTGTGTAAACCTGCCATAAAAGATGTTGGCATTCCATAAGAGGAGTTTCTGGTTCTATTTCCATCGAAACCGGGTGGTCTAGTTAATGGAGTGGCGAAATGGGATTGTGTCCCTGATGGTGGAACGAATCCCCCAGGGTAGCCAATGGTTCCAGTATTTCCTAGGATCGAACTATTAGTTGATATGCCACTTACACCATTGGTGGCTATGTTACTGGTTGAAGATGCAACATACTGTGCGTTCGAAGGGATTACATTAGATGTTCCGATCGAAGTGGACGCATTAGTGCCTGTTGTATGTGGGCCATTTTGGTCCCCTTGTTGATTGTCAGAATTAGACATTTTGTCCAAACGTTTTCTTCTGGATAAAGGTTGGTTGCTGTTGGTTATCTTACCACTTCTCAGGTTCATAAAACAGCAAACTTCTTAGGTTCCAACGTTTTTGTAATGGTTATGTCTCAACAATCTTTATTTCTAATATCCAATTATTGGTCCCACTGGGTGTGCCAATTTGTTTCCAGTGATTTCTGGTAAACAACCGCTAGTCTTCCAAACTATCGAATAATCTTTCTTACTGTTATTCAATTCCTCTGGTAACTCACAGGATCGACTAGATTGATCCTAGGACTCCTTGGATATTAAGGTTACTCTCACGATCGAACAGATATTCATGATTGATGTTGTATATGCGTTTGGCTTATTTCGATTTCTCTCTCTAAAAGTCTAAAGATGTAATCAAAATGTGTGTGTGAAACTAAGTTGCATGAGTAAATATTAATTGTAAAGACATGTGAGATTGCATAAAATTCAAGTAAATGGTTTCGAATTATAAAACAGTTAACGTAAAGGATTTCTGGAACGTAAAAGGTTTGAAATATGAAGAAAGCGTTTAATGCAAGAAATCTGTAAATGACTTTAAGTAAAAATATACGTTCGAAGGATAAGACTTGAAGGTAAAGGTATGGAAAATATGACAGTTTTCTGAAATATAAAGTGCTTGAAATGTGAAGAAAGCATTAAAATGTAAAACTTTGAAGAAGAGATTTCGAAGTGAAAAGACTGTAAATGAGAAAACTTGTAAATGTTATTTGACAAAAAGATAAAGGAAAGTGCTGGAAATGGTAAAAGGTTTTCATTAAATCAGAAATACATGGTGCTATCATACGTACATTTCTCTTGCATTCGTTTCCCTTGCCATGTGGTAGTTTGAATGTTACTGAGTATTTTGTATAATAGATATGACACACGAAATCCTAATACTAAGACTTCTATTTATACTAATTCGACCATAACGATCTTGCTATAGGATTATGCCACGTTCAGAACATGCAGGACAATGCCTCTTTAATCTTTCCACGTGTCCCCAAATGCACCGGCACATAACTTTCAAACTTCGAAAGTCCCGCTTCCATTTGAATTTCAAATGCTTTGGTACTTCTCCGTTTCGAACGCTCTTCCCAGACACAGCCTTGTTGTTATTTCGAGACTTCTTTAGATATGTTCCCATAATTGCCACTCGAAACTCCAAGTTTTGACATACTTATTCGAAACACTGCTTCTGCTACTTCGAAACATGACACTTTACCTCATTTCGATCGAAATGTTTAATTCATTTGGCTTCTAATATCATTATCAAAATCTTCAGCCAACAGAACCCCAATTCTTTGCTTCGTCGATGGCTGCAACATATTCCCTGTCATCGTTAAGAAAGCCCATTTCGAAGCATGCATCCCTAAAAGAATCCTAAACTTTTCCACCCACAAATTTTATATCCTCATAGCAAGTTGGACCTTTGACGACTGTTAGCATCATTCTCAAGAAATATAACTCACCCGTACTTGGAGGGACCCAAATAAGTCTGCCAATTGTATTTCCTCTTTTACGCGGTCTCCATCGACGGTATCTTTTATCATAAACAAATTTGGAAAGAAATTGTGAGTACGTCAAATTCTTTGCCTCTGGGTATGCTTTGTTTGCTTCCGTCCATGCCGTAAACATAGATTCTTTCACAGTTTGTTTGTCAAGCACCTCATCTATCAATTCATAATCGGTATAATAAACAGAGTTGTCTCCTTCAAGATGAAAGAACAACCTTTCAACTGCGGGTGATCTACCATGAATAGGAAATGAAAAAAGTCTCCAACATGCCTCACTTGGTGAGATATATCTGCAATCAAGATATTGCTTGATTTCGTCAACCATTCTGACTGAGGGAGATCCATCACCGTCAGTTTGGACAACAGCAGCAGTAATTCTATCATACCCCTTGTTAATATACTTAAATAAGTATTTAACTGAAGTACTTTGATTACACCACTCCATATTGATGTGTGCTTGGAATTTCTTCAACAAATATGGATTGTAAGGAACTACATATCTGTTATCAAGTTGAACGTGTTTTTTCAGTACTGTATTACCAGTTTCTCTTCTTCGGTACACGGGATATCCATCCTGACCAACAATGGTTTCGGTTTGATATTTCTTTGGAAAGTATTTTGATCACTTTCCATTTTTCATGCAAGTTGAATTCGCATTTGCTAAACCACATGGGCCATGAATCATATGTGTCTTGACCAAATGGTAGAGTTGCCTATCATCTTCTTCCGTTGGTATCTCTGCTGAAATGATCTTGTTTATATCATCTGGAGTCGGATACTTGCTTGAAGGATGCAAGAATAATAGTATATGGGCATGTGGTAAACCCCGCTTTTGGAATTCAATGGTGTATATATCTGAAATTAAGTAAGTTTAAACTTAGTAAAACGATGCATATTACATATTTAATAAGATTAATGTCAAAAAATATAACTCGACTGAAAGGGTATTAAATTGACTTACATGCAATCACTCTCCCTAACACGTGCTTTTTTGTTAGATCACACAACAACTCATCGAACTTAATTTTGAAGACTCGTGAGATGATATCTGGACGGTCTTGAGAATTCAAGTTAATTTTGCTAAGCAACCTTTGGATTTTAGGCCAGTTGGGATTGCAAGTAAATGTGATAAAAAGATCTGGAAATCCAACTTGGCTACAAATTGCCATTCCATCAAAATAGAGTTGTTCCATAAACCTCCGACTTCCAACATAAGTTGAAGGTAAAACCACTCTTTTACCTTTGTTTGATCCTTGAGTGTTTGCATTTTGTTCAGATGAGCTCAAATTGCAATATTTAGAAACACACAGCTTTTTCTGATGTTTTCGAATATAATTCAATCTTTGTGACTCCATCATAGTAAATCCATCAACCAAAAATTGTTGAAACAACCTTCTTGACCGCAATATAGTTTGTGCCTCGTTATGTCTGCATTGAATCCTAAAAGCAAGCCATTCTCTAATGGTAAGCTTATTCCTCTTCATTTTTTTTTGGTATTAGTTTCTCTAAGAAGAACTCCAAGTCTAAAACCATCTTCCCCATAAGGAAACAAAAGTTGATATTGATATGCCAGATAACTTGAATGAAACTCACTTATTCTTTTTAGCCTTCCGCTCTTTCTTTCAAGAAGAATATCCCTCTTAGAACCCGTATCAACATCACCAACTATTAGGGCGGCTACCTCTGAAATAGTAGGTTGGTTATAAATCCTTCCATCTGTTGATCTATCAGATATTAGCTTAAGCTTGAGATCAGGCAAAGGACAATCCTTTAATCTATCTGCTGCCATCCTAAAAGATTTGGCATGTGTGTTGAACTCATCTAACATGTCCTTCAATCTACTAACTGTTTCTGGAATAATATTGAGGTTGTTCCTGCATATAAAAGGAAATACTATGATGCAGCAATGAAAAATATTTAATATGTTGTAAAGAAAACAAAGTTTGGTAAAATTACCCAATTCCTTTAATTCTATGTTGATTCTCATTGTCGGTGTCGTAAACATACAGTTGAGCAAATTTTGGAGATTGTCCAGTTAAAGGTAACATGCTCCCAATTCGATGGCAAGTCTGTCCATGAATTCTTATGTTAGGTGGTCCACTTCCAGCTAAAAATCTGTTGTCGAATTTCATTCCCGGAGACGTAAAAGCAAACATCATGTTGTACATTCTACAAAATTGTTGATAATTTCGACTGTCTATCTCACTATTATCAAACAAAAGACGTTGTAGTAATAGTGGTGGTGTTTTCAGAAGTGGCAACACAACTTTCCCCTTTCCACAACATAGTTGAAACTTAGGAACTGCACTATGTTTTCGCTTGTCAGTTTTTTCTTGATACCACATAAGTGCCCCACATTGTGTGCATTCAACTATAGGATCACCAATATCAGAATAACTTATTTAAATGAAACGTAGTTGATCAATTGGTTTATATTAAATAATAAAATTATAACTAAAATCGTTCATATTAAATAATAAAATTATAACTAAAATCCACATTAAATCATAGCAGGTATCAAAGTGCAACATGTAATGGACAACGTCAAATTGATATGTATAATGAATTTAAAGAAGAAATAAAGTTGGTTTTAATGATAAATACCAATATTTAAAGAATCAAATGATGTAGAATTGGAGTCATAGACATCTTCGTCATCATAGCTGGAACTTGAGTCATAATTTGCATCTGCGACATTGAATTCACATGAGCTATCACTGAGAGAATCATCTGTTACCGTCTCATCACCAGAGTAATCACTCTCAATGTTAACATCTGGAGTTGAAGTGAATGTTGTGGGTTCTTGTATAGGAATATTGCTTGTGGATGAAAAAGCTAGATTATGATTCTCATTTCCAAAATAATTGAAGAGTTTGACCGTCATGGATTGAATAACACCTACATTCAACTGTTTTTTGATTTATGAACATAACTACTTGGATGTTCATGAGGTTCCATATTTCTTTGATTAGAAAATGAGGAAGTTATATCAGAAAGAGGTGTAACAGTCAACTGTTTTTTTGATTTTTGAATAGAACAACTTGGCGGTGCATGAGGTTTTATGTTTCTTTGGTTAGAACACGAGGAAGCTATATCAGAAAATGGTGTTTTGAAATGCGAAAAGGATGGAGAATTTATCCTGAAAGGACCCCCACTGTTATTGCTAAGGTTGTTATGAAGTTTGTAAGATTGGGGCATCTTACCTTCCATAATACTTTTCCTCCGTTGTCGTGCTGAAGCAGCCAGTTGATTTGTAGAAACAATATTGAAACTCTTCATTGTACTTGAGTTGCTTGATGCAGATGCTGGTGAAGGTGAACTCATATTTCTTTCATTAAAGATTGATGAAGTTAAATCAGATAGTGGTGTTCTGATATTAACCATGGTTGGGACATAATACCTTTGAGAGTTTTCAATGGGATTGATTGTGTATTCATCAGTTCTTCCTTTTTTCAATCTTTTATCTTTAAGAATCTGCTTCCTTTTACGTCTTGCCATTGCTGCAACTTGTGGTTCCATAGTGTTGGTTAGGTCATGCAAAAATGAATGGGTAGAAAATCATTTTGATTGTATGGTTGTCATTCAATTTTTTTTGTTAACCACATAAAATGATTGTAGACATAAAATGAATAAAGTTTTTGGTTATATGATAATAAATATAATTGTTAATACAACATTCACGGTTCCAAGATTTTGAAGTAAAATACTGAAGTCAACAGAATACCAAGTGATTATTTTTGTGAACCATTTTAATTATTAATAATAATAATTAATAATAATAATAGCGTTAAATAGTGTTAAGTGTTATTTCAAAATTTAATTAAAAATGTTATAATTATGGACAATCAAGTACCAATAAGAAAAGGTAACTTTCGAGATTCTAACCATTCTGCCAATTAATCTTGAATTGAAAAGAAAAGCAATGGTCAGAAAAAATCATTATAGTTTCACTTTGGAAACCGAAAATGAAATATAGGCAGAATAATTATGTAAAAAATATCGTGTAAAAAATAATTATATGTAAAGAATAGTTTCACGTAATTGGCAGAATAATTGTAAAAAATAATTGTAAAAATAAATATTTACCATATCATCTTAAATTTATTTATTCAACAGTGATAAATATGTGTCTCTTAGTTAATTACATTTATAAATAAATATCGTGTATTAGTGATATATATTAAATTTATTATCTTAATGTCTAACTAATTAAAATGAATTTATTATTGTCAATCAAAAATTATAATATTAAATAATAATATAATATTATTATTATATACGGGAAAAAGAATAAATTAAATCTAAGAATATCGGAAAATTTATTATAATATTAAATAATAATTTAACATTTATTATTACAATGAATCATATATAACATTTCAAAATTATGTATTTATTTCTTATGTTTTATTATATTCGATTTGTAATAAATATTTTTCAGTTTATTGCGAATTTTCAATAATTAAATATTAATGATATTATATAAAATTAATTTCATGAAATAAATTTATTTAATAAAGTGTTATATAAATATTTAATACATTATATTATATCATTAATTTATATAAAATGACATTAACTTATTCCTGTTTATAAAATTATTGTAACTTTTTTCCGGTTTATAAGCATGTTGAATTCGTGTGTCCATTATTAAAATATATGTAACTTACTATTATTGATATAAATAATTTTATAAATAGTTTAATTTATTACATTTATAAAATTATTTGTAATTTATTCACCTTTATAAAATTAATTATAAATTATTTAATTTATTAAAATGATTGTATCAATAATTTTTTATTTTATCATAAATTTTTATGATTATCATTTATCATTAAATTTTCATGATTACCATTTAATATTTTTTTATCATGATTCAAGAATATAAATGTAACCTTTCAAAAAATATACACAAATATATTTAGAAGTCGGTAGAAAATTTTATTGGTTAAATTATAATTCCATTCAAAATTTATTGATCATAAATTTTTGAAATCAAATCATGCATAAAAATAAAATGTATTAATGTGATCATTCAAAATATTTTCTATATATAATAAAAATAAATAATATTAATACCTCCATTCAAAAGATATATTTGTAAAGTTTTGATTTAATTTTTTTCATATCTTTATATATTCTAATGTATATAATATTCCTACAATATGAAACAGTATCAAACCTATAATATTAAAAGAGAATTCAAATTTTATTGATCATAATAATTTATGGAATCAAATCATATATAAAAATTAAATATATTTATGTCACCATTCAAAATAATTTCCATATAAGTATAATAAAAATAAATGATAATAATGTCTCCATTCAAAAGATATATTGGTAAAGTATCGAATTAAATGGTATTCCAATATTTGATTAAAAAATTATAATATTTGTTTTTAATATTGTATAAAAATATATTAATTAGTGGTACTTTAAAAAAATAAATCGTAAATATTTTATTAAAAATTGTAATATTTGTTTCTAAAATTATAGCAATTAAAAATAAAAAAATATCAATACAAAATAAAAATTTTATTCAAATTTCACGACAAATGAGAATTATAATTTCGATTCAAAATAAATTAGAATTTTGAAGGCACATCAACACCAACTTGTAAGTTATTATCTTCTCTTTAGGAGAAGAGAAATTCTATTTAAAAAAGATTGTAAATATGTTAATTGAACGAAACTTAGAGTAATGTGTTTGCTAGAGGCAATGCTACATTCAAAACAACTTAGAATTTGGTGTAAAATAAATTCCATTAAAATATAGGCCAACATAATTTGTAGTAGAAAAATATATTATGCCAAAACCAATGTTGATATGACATACAAAATATGAAAGCAATAATAATATACATATACATAATTTGAATCAAATATTGTTAAAAACATTCTTCTATAGAACCAGAAAATGATCGCATATCAACGTTGGTTTTATCATCTTATACATCACATCTTAGATAATTATTGCCTTGCTTATGGACACAGAGAATCAAAATATGGGAATGAAGAAGAATTGGAAAATAATACGTAACCTTTTGAAAATAATGGAGAATGAAGAAGATTGAGGAGTGAAAGAGTAAGAGTTTAGAATGGCTATATATAGGGTTTAGAATGCATGAGAAGTTGTGATATCTTAGAATATTGGATATTTTTAAATCATACCATGAATAATATTCCATTTAATTATAATAGATCTAATTTGACCATTTCAATTCCTTCCTCATTAACCGTGATGAGTCAAACATTAGACGATATTTAAACATCGTTGATCAAATTAATTTTTTATTTTATCATAAATTTTTATGATTATCATTTATCATTAAATTTTCATGATTACCATTTAATATTTTTTTATCATGATTACAACTATAAGGTTAATTTGAAAAGATTATGATATATTTTAGTTATTTCATAAACTTAAAAAAATTATCAAATCTCAATTGATTTTGTTTTGTTTTATTAACCTTTTTACAGAAATTGAAATAATTTATTTTAGGTCAAATAAGAATCTAAATAATTACAAAATAATATTTATTCTTACATTTATAGAATGATAAATTAAATATTTAAGATAAACATTAGAGTTCTTATTTACTTTATCTTTTATATATTTATAATATACTTTTTTTGTTAATTTTATTAACAATATATTTATAGTTAACAATACATCCTTTAAACTACGTTATTTTTTTCAAGAATATAAATGTAACCTTTCAAAAAATATACACAAATATATTTAAAAGTCGGTAGAAAATTTTATTGGTTAAATTATAATTCCATTCAAAATTTATTGATCATAAATTTTTGAAATCAAATCATGCATAAAAATAAAATGTATTAATGTGACCATTCAAAATATTTTCTATATATAATAAAAATAAATAATATTAATACCTCCATTCAAAAGATATATTTGTAAAGTTTTGATTTAATTTTTTTCATATCTTTATATATTTTAATGTATATAATATTCCTACAATATGAAACAGTATCAAACCTATAATATTAAAAGAGAATTCAAATTTTATTGATCATAATCTTTTATGGAATCAAATCATATATAAAAATTAAATATATTTATGTCACCATTCAAAATAATTTCCATATAAGTATAATAAAAATAAATGATAATAACGTCTCCATTCAAAAGATATATTGGTAAAGTATCGAATTAAATGGTACTCTAATATTTGATTAAAAAATTGTAATATTTGTTTTTTAATATTGTAATATTTGTTGGGCATGATAAAAAGCCACACCATAAACATAAACTTTTCATGGGAGAAGGCCGGTGGCAGCCCTGTCCATCATTGCACTGTCCATCATTGGACACAGTGAGTTTAGGAAGATCATTATTAAACCTGTTTTCACATGACAAAATCAAATCGCAATCAACATAATTTCATTTTACGTATCAATTTATAAAAATTAAACTGTGAAACAATCTGTTATTCAATTTGTTAGATTGGTCCCCTACTGATTCAAGTGTGAAATCAATTATCAGCCTCCATATCCATACATATTCCAAAAGAAAACCGATTAAATTAAGAAAATAAATACAAAAATCTCAATTAGATACAAATAAATATAATAGTAAGCAAAATAAACAACAAAATTGATGAGAATATACTTCCTTCTTTTATCAAACTTCTTTTATCAATGATGGGAGAAATTGAAATTGAAATAGATCAATAATAAATTGAAAGAGGAAGCAAAAGAAATAAGCTTCTATCTATTTGGAGAATCAATCGTAAATATATATATGTGTGAGCTTTGTATTCACCAAGACTAAACAAATAAAAAAAGCCAAAACTCAACCACATATTTTAATTAAAAAAATTAAAAAAATTGAGAAATAAAATCTGAATACAAAAAAAACATACCTAACAGCAAAAAAAAAAAACAATATCATGGTTGTGTTGTTCGTCACATGCAAGCTCAAAAATCCCCTTCTTCAACTCTCAAACCTAAAGATAAAGATATCCCATTTTAGGTGTCAAGTTAAGCTTTTTTTTTTGGAAAAGGAGAAATAGTAAGACAACCCTGAAAACGAAAAGAATACAACATAAAATATGATATTCCGAACTACATTTCAGTTTCAACTTTCAATCACTCACCTTCGTCACTTACATATGTATGAATCAAATTAACGTTAAAAATTGCATTTGAAGGAAATTCTTTTATAGATCTATAACGGGTGTTGTTGGTTATTGATGTTGTTGAGATTCAGAGGTCTTGGTTGCGACCATCATTCTTACGCTTGAACGTCTGAAACAAATAAATTAACAGGTTAGGATGAGAATATTAGATGGTTGAGATTACAACGAAACGAAATTGGCAGCAACAAAGAGAGAAGAATGAAAAGAGATGGAGCGGCGCAAGAAGAAGATGAAATTAGGTAAGAAGATGAAATTAGGTTTTCTGATTTGTGTTTTAATAGAGTTGGGTGAATGAGTTATTTGTTGCATCTTGGGAAAAACGATTTCTTTGGTTGTATAGATTTACCGTTTCAAGAACTCAACATTTATGATGGTTGTTCATCTTGTGCTGCCAATTTAAATCTTGCAACAAATTAATAAATCAAATAAATAAAAAATAGTGTAAAATTATGATAGATTGACATGTCAGCAAAATTAAATGCCAAATAAATATGGTAACAACATAGTGTTGATTAGTCTATTATACCCTTGAAATAAGAAAAGTTATAACATCTAATCAAAATGTTAGACTTAGAATTTCCAATTAATTTACTTTTAATAGATTGATAATAGATAAAGAAAACAATTCTGACATTTAAATCCATGATATTTCTCTTCATCTTAGTTGCAATAGAAAAAATATCTTATATTGAGATTGATGTAATAATTACTAACTTAAAATTTTAATTCTTCATGATTATTTATAAACTCCTTCTAAGAATATTATTAGTTACCTAAAATAAAATTAGGTCGTTACTAAGCTCAAACTATTAATTACCTTTATGTGTTCCTCACATTTATTTGTTTGAAGCCCAAAGTCAATTATTTTTCATGATCTCCTCCTCTCTCACTTTGTATAATTATTTGTTCTACTATTCATTATTAATTTTCTTAATTTTGTTTTACTAGATAGTGAAAAAGAGATCAAATATGAAGATATATTATCAAAATAAACATTTTCTTGAAGACAAAAAGACACTCACACATGTAATATGCTTACTTATTAACACTTTTAAAATAAATCTATTTTGTTTATTTTAGATTTTATATTGAATTTTCCAAAAAGTTATTTCTATATTAGTATAAGAAATTTTTAGTTTTATATATAATAATATTTCAAACAAAAAATTAATTATTTCTACTCAAAATTAATTTCTTTTACTATATAATAATGTTTAACAATTAATTATTTCTACTCAAAATTAATTTTTTTTACTTATTATTTTCATATATATATATATATATATATATATATATATATATATATATATATATATATATATAGATTTTTCAATACCCGTGCGATGCACAGATAATAATCTAGTTAAGTCATTAAAAAAGGTAAATTTCCATGTCATCACTTCATCTCAATATCTCAAAGATTCATTAATAGAGTGCACGTGCCACCACTTTCTATCATTCTGGTAATAAGCACAATGTAAAACATTCTCCAACAAAACTCAAGTACTTCTTTTCGACCAAAAACTCATTACCTATAATAGCGAAGGATAACTTTCTACAAATCCTATCAAAACGTCGAAGTAAATTTTGGATCTCCATCAGATATAGTATTGGATAGAATTTCATGCAAACTCACAATCTTCTCGATATATAACTCTACTAACTTCTGCAAAGGATAACTGATCTTAATCGAAATAAAATAAACTGATTTAGTTAGTCTATTAATAATCACCTAAATAGAATCACGTCCTTTCGTCGTCTTTGGCAAACTCGTCACAAAATCTATCGAAACTATGTCCCATTTCCTCAGGAACGCTCAACGGTTGCATCAAACCTAATGACTTCTGATGTCCAATCTTTGACTTCTTACATGTCAAACAAGCATAAACAAATTCAACTACCTCCTTCATCATTCCTGACCACCAAAACATCTTCTTAAAGTTTTGATAAACCTTAGTAGCATTGGGATGAATACTCAGACAACTTCTATGACCTTATTCAAGAATACTCTTCTTAAGTTCATGCACATCTGAAACACAAACTCTATCTCTGAATCTTATTACACCATTCTCGTCAATTATGAAATATCCACCTTTATCTTTATTAGTTAACACAAGTCGGTCAACCAATCCGAAATCAATATTCTGACCTTCTCTATTCTCATCGAGAATACCACTGGTTAACTTCGAGATATCCAACTTCACACAATTAGAAGTCCTTTCACGTACCAAACTAAGATCTCTAAATTGTTCAATCAATTTTAACTCTCGAACCATCTGTGTCAACATATGCAAGAACTTCCTACTCAAAGCATTAGCTACAACATTCGCTTTACCCGGATGGTAACTCAAGCTAAAATCATAGTCCTTTAGAAATTCAATCCATCTCCTCTGCCTCATATTCAATTCTTTATAGTCGAACAAGTATTTCAAACTATTATAGTCACTGAACACTTCAAATCTGGAAACAAATAGATAATGTCTCCAAATCTTAAAAATAAAAAGCACAGTTGCCAACTCCAGATCATACGTAGGATAATTTCTTTCATGAAATTTTAACTATCTAGAAGCATAAGCCACTACCTGACCATTTTGCATCAGCACCTCACCTAGACCCGTCTTTGAAACGTCACAATACACCACAAAAGGTTCACTTGGATTTAAAAAAATCAATATTGGGACAGATGTCAACTTCTTCTTGAGTTTAATGAAACTATCTTTACATACAGTATCTGACACATACGCTTGACCTTTTCGAGTCAATTGGGTCAAAGGCATTGCCAACCTCGAAAAGCATTCGATAAACTTCCTATAATAACCAGCAAACCCAAAAAACTTTTGATCTCAGTTACAAACTTCAGAGTTTCCCGCTGCAACACAGCATCAATCCTCGATGGATCAACAACAATACCTCCACTAGAGATAACACAACCGAGGAAACTCACTTCCTTCAACCAGAATTCACACTTGGATAATTTTTCATACAACTTCTTCTCTTTCAAGATTTGTAACATTACTCTCAAGTGCTATGTATGCTCTTCGTCGAACTTGGAGTATATCAGAATATCATTGATGAACACAACAACAAACTTATCTAAGTACTGATGGAAAATTTGATTCATGTACTCTATGAATACTTTACGCTCATTAGATACCCCAAACAACACCGCAGAATATTCATAATGACCATATCTTGTTCTGAACACATTCTTCGGAATATCTTCTAGTTTCACATGAATTTGATGATAACCTGACCGCAAGTCAATCATATTGAATACACACGCGTCAACTAACGGATCCATCAAGTCATCGATCCTCATAAGCGAATACTTATTCTTGATAGTCACTTTATTCAACTGTCGATAATCAACACATAATCTCATACTACCATCTTTTTTCTTAACCAACAACACTGTCATTCCCCAAGGAAAAACGTTCGGTCGAACAACCCTTTTCTCAAGCAGTTCCTCTAATTGTTTTCTTATGTCACTCAACTCTTAAGCAGACATTCTATAAGGAGCCATCGACAAAGGACTAGTATCAGGTACTAAGTCTATAGAAAACTCCACCTTGCACTATGGCGATAAATCACTGATATCATCGGGGAACACTTCTAGAAATCCACACACAATTAGCAGCTCTGCAATTATAGCCTTACGTCAACTTCTAAAGCAGTAAACATAGCAAACACATGCGCCACCTTCTTCAAGAATTCTTCTACTTGCTTAGCAGAAATAAACACCAACTCTTCATCCCGTCTCAACTCTAGAAACATTATGATCTTGGCGAATCAATTTACATGAACACAGTTAAACTCTAACTAGTTCATCCCAAGGATAACATCAAGTTGACTCAATGTAGATAGATTAAATCCATCACAAAACTCTTACCATAAATAGTTAGTGGACATTTCAAACATACCAATGAAGTAGTTACTGAACCATTGGTTAGGGTATCAATAACCATGTTTTCATCCATAAGAGACAACTTTAAATTCAATCTCTTAGCGCAATCAAGCGAAATAAAAGAATGTGTTGCACCCATATCAATAATAGCAAATAGAAGAATACTATTGATAAAACACGTACCTCAAATCAATTTGTCAACACTAGTAGTTTCTGTCCTAAACAAAGCAAAAACCTTTCCTTCATATTGAGCCTTTTTGAAGAATCTGCTTTGATAAAGAAAAACATGCATTGGACGCATTTAAAAGAATGAGGAAAACATGCATTGTAGATGCCTTGTCGATGGCAAATTCTATTATCACTTTTCATTCAAAATATGGGCTGTTACAGGAAGCTTCATTGGTATTTCATGGTATGACTAGAAAAGATATTATTTCTTGGAGCACTATAATTTCTATTTAATCTCAAGGAAATCTCGCAAAAGAAGCTTCCGACTATCTATCATGGATGAGAACTTCTTGAGTGTTTGTGGAAGCATGGCACTTCTTGAGCCACGTAAGCAGGTGCATGCTCATGCCCTGTGCATTGGCCTGGATCATGAAGCAATGGTTCATAGTGCTCTTAGTAGTATGTATTCAAGGAGTGGAAATCTACAAGAGGCTTCAAAAGTCTTTGATGGTATAAACAATAATGACATCGTATCATGGACTGCAATGATTAATGGGTATGTTGAACATGGTAACAGCCAAGAAGCTATTAGCTTGTTTGAGAATATTTCCAGTGTTAACGTTTGTGGTGAAGCCAATCAAGTCCTACATCGATTTATACAAGAATTTTTTTTTTTTTAAAATTCCTGTAGATTAAAAAATAATTAAAAAATAAAAAATACTATGTAGACGGTCACATATTCTGGTAGAGAAAATCTTTGCTGCAATGTGGCAGTCAATCAGGGGTGTATCAGAAGAAATCTGGATACTGCGATGAGGTTTTACAAAAAAAACTTTATCCGAGGCTAAAAACAAATCTAGCTTATAAATATGAATGGAGGGAGTATAATTTTATAGGAGAAATCTTCCTGTCACCCCCCAAATTGAACCGGACACTCTCACATTTTTTCATAATGATAAATTTACCCTTCACATTATTTATCTTCTAAATTTTCACATTCTGTAAAAAATTTCTCTCTGTAAAAACCTGAAAGAAATAAAATAAATCTGCAAAGTTGGCTTTTTATATTTATAAATCCTATATGAGGTTTTACCAGATTTTTTCCAAATATCCTGAAATCCCTTGAAATTTTATCGGATTTTGGGCAAATATTCGAAAATATTATGCAGTTTTATCGAATTTTATCAAAAAATCCGGAAATCTCTTGAAGTTTTACTGGATTTTTGTGAAACATCCAGAATCTTTTGGAGTTTTACCGATTTTTTTAGGAAAGTCTGGAATCTGCAAAGCGTTTAACGTTGCCATTAACAAATATTTTGAAAATTTTGGAAAATGTTATTGCGTACCAGATTTTTGGAAAGCTCGGCATATCGGATTTTTTGCATATACCTAAAAATTTGATAGTTCAGTATGCTTCAATTCCGCAGTTCTGATTCTGATGGTTCCCATGTGGATTTTACTCTATTTTTCACCACTAATGCGATATGTTTTACATAAATATTTACTTTTTACATAATTGTGTGGCCCTGATTTATGATATCTCATACATTGATAATTTATTTTTTATATGTGGTAAATGTCAAATATTTCCCTCTCAATCTAAAGTTTTAGCATGGGCGCAGTCCGTTGGTAAACAACATGGTACTATTGTTGTTATATTCGTTTCGATACCGCAAATGGGATGACGGGGAAAAAGATAAATTGATTATGGATTGTGAGATAGAGGAGTATACAAGAAGAAGGTTGCGGGGACTTATATTATGAAAGGGAAATGTTCATTTATGCTGAGATATATTCCAAGTGGAAGCGTCTGGAAGGTTACAATCATGTATTCAAATACAGAGACTGACTTTTTGGTACACCTAAAGCATTTTGAAGTTTTATGTGTATATATATTTCCAAATTTGTTCAGTATGTGCACGAAACTTTGTTGACACCCTATAAAGAAAGATTTGTTACTTCTTGGACTAATAGAGTCACTCATATAAGGAACACAATAACCAACAGGTACATCGATGTGAATATATATAGTTACAGTACTAATTATCAAATAATGACATTTTGTTTTGTTTATGTTTTTAGGGTTGAGTCTTCTCACTGGAGATTAAAAAATATGCTAACAAGTAGCAAGGGAGATTTATGTAGAAGTTGGGATGTTGTTAACACCGTGTTGAAGCTGCAATTAGGTTCAATTATAGTGTTATTTCAAAAAAGTATATGCAACATTGATCATTGTTATAACACTTCATTTTATTCCAGATTGCACGACTTCGTTTCAAGACAGTGTATACAACACATTGGAAAAGAGGTGGAGGGATAAAATTTGTTGGATGTGACAAAATAACACGTGGTTGCTTCATAAAAACAACACATGGGTTACCTTGTGCGTATGAACTTGCAAGTTATCAAATACAAGGAGAGCATATTCTGTTAGAATCGATACATATTATTCGTTGAAGAACATGAGGTCATTGAAGAAGAAAATGGGACATATTTGGATTTAGAAGAAGAGTGTGAAGAGCTGAAGAAGTATTTTTGTACACTGAATATTGTAGTCCAGAGGGAAATGAAGAAAAAAGTCTGGGAACTAACATTTTCATCCATAACTTCCATGTGTGCACCTCCAATGAAGTACAAGCCAAAGAAAGAAACTAAGAAGCGTATAAAGGGTGAAGAGAATGATGTGCATCGTGATCATTTACAATGGAAGTATGCTGAGGGCTCGTAGGGAAGTCAAAGTACAAAATAATCATGTACAAAACCAACTGAAAATCAATCGTGTAACGTGTCTTCAAAACTAAATATTTGTCTTAATTTCCAATTTTCTTACATCAACATTGATGACATTGTTAATATGGGTAACGATGAAAATTGTGGTTTTCTGACTATTGCAGCTTTACTTGGATTGGGTGAAGATTTTGGCCTTTGATTAAGAGGCAGTTAGATACTGAAGTTTATCAACAACATCAATTATATTCTAATTTTTCTATGACACAGTACCAAATGTTAAGAGTGTGTTCTAGGTTGATGGCTTTGGTGTGCATGGTCGTGATAAGTGAATGATGATTCTTGATATATGTTACTATATTGCTTCTAGATACATTGTTATATTGGTCTCGTTGTTCAAGAACTTTAACATCACATTCTTCCCATTAGTGATAGCTTCATGCATAGCTTCAAGTGGACACAAAATAATTGCAGTTGGTTTTGTTAACAACGATCATTGGGTTCAGGTGAAGCTGAAACCTAATTATCCTTTACCTCTCATCACAGATTGATGGAGACATAACTGTAGTGAAGTTGCAAGAGTATGTGAATCAGCATATGCGAGACGTATTAGGCATTGGGAAGAAGTAACAAGGAAGTCGACATAACTTGTTTTATAATGATATTATAGCACTTTTGCATAATATTTATATGTTTTATCCACTATACTTTGTTAAAAATGTAGGGAAAAAAACTATTTTTCAAAATTTTAATTACTGCTTACCGGACTTTTCAAAACTTCCCGAAATTTTGGTGCATACTAGATTTTTAAAATATCAAATAAGTCTTATATGTTTCCGGATTTTTTCAAATATTCAGCAAGTTCTTTCCGAATTTTTCAAACATCCGGTATTTCTTCATAACTTTTTAAGAAAACCTTAAATTTTTACGGGTAATTTTAAAAATGTCCAATATTTCTGCATTATTTTGCAAGATTTCCAATAAATTTGTAATAAAAAATCTGGTAATTCTACATTCAAACGAAAAATTTTACGAAATATCTGGTATCTTCATGAAAAATCTGGTATTTACTAAACTTAAAAAAAACGGTACTTTTTAACTAGGGCAAAAACGTAATCATGTCTCCCTTGTAGGGGTGCAAAGTTCAACTTGGGGGTGGCAGAAAATTTCCTCATTTTTTAATTAATAGTTAATACCTTAAAATATATATATATTTTTTTACATTTAGAACTTGTCATCTTGAGATCTGAAGTATAATATAATAGTTAATAACTTAAAAGATCTTGAATAATTTTAATTTTTATCTTAAAATTTTGAGTTTGAGTTGAATTTAACTCGAACCTTAC